>JBBPBX010081059.1:0-16032 GCA_038048925.1 Garcialebias charrua | reverse complement strand
TCGCTGCGGTCACAGAACAGTAATCTCCTTCACATTCCGAGAACCAAATTAAAGACCATGGGAGACCGGGCTTTCAGTGTGGCTGCCCCCCGCCTGTGGAACTCTCTTCCTGACTGTCTGAGAGCCCCACAATCTGTGGTTGACTTTAAGAGCGGCTTGAAGACCTTTCTTTTCAACCGAGCATACTCTACCTCCTCATGATTCTACTTTTGATCTTAGCTGATACTGTTATTGATTTTAACTGTTTTATTATTTGTTTTGTTGACATTTAATTCTGTTGCACCTTGTAGCACTTTGAGATTTTCATTAATGAAAAGTGCGTTATAAATTGAATTCATTATTATTATTATTATTTATGTTTCTACTATTTTGTTACGTTTTTTGAATGTCCAGAGGACCAGACTTAGCTTTTTTAGATTCTCTTCCATTGTTTTTCTCTGTCTTGCAGAGCATGAGAGAGCAGTGACTTAGATAATCTAGTTGATAAATGTACAAGTTCAATAGAAACTTGACTCGAAAAAACAGTTCCGCTGAAAAAGAAAGTAATCTATCAGAGGAAACTGGCTCCTTGGTTTCATTTTGAGTTATGTACTTTAAAACAGCTTGAAAATCTGGCTGGATTGGGCCAAAATTATGTGCCTAATTGGCGGGCCGGGTCAGTCTCCGGCTAGTTATGTGGTTTTAAGAAACATATAGTACAAAGAAAACTAAATAAGAATACACAACATAAATTTGTGTTAATTTACTTGTAGAGGTGGAGGCAGTAAGTTTACTATGTTGAGGATGAGGAAAGAAAGACAAGCACAGAAGTTAATCAGACTGTGAAAAGAGAGAATGGCGCTCGCGCATTGCACAACAATTGTGCATGTGGCCCCGCCTGCCATTTGCTCTTATCACACATCTGAGGATTTGCAATTGACCCACAAGCGACATAATGGAGCTGGAAAGTATTAAACAAAAGATTCTGGTGAAATGGTAAATGGTAAATGGAGCTTATTTATATTGCGCTTTCCAGCCCACTATGAAGGGCCCCAAAGTGCTTTACAATACCAACCATCCACCCATTCATACATACATTCATACACCGGTATCGGCAGACTGCCATGCAAGGTGCCATCCAGTCCTACCGGGAGCAACTCGGGGTGAAGTGTCTTGCCCAGGGACACAACAACACATGGTGTGGGGAACTTGGATTCGAACCTCCAACCTTCCGAATCGGGGGACAACTGCCATTTCCACCATGCCACGGCCGCCTGTGAAGCCCTACAGATAGAGGGTGAAACGTCTTTCCACAAAAAACAACAACAAACAAACAAACTGTTATGCACCCCAGGGGTTTAGATAAACCTCATTGTTTTGTTTAGGTTAACTGCAGTTTGCTGAAAGCACCAGCAGCCTGCTGTTGCACTTCTTTTTTTACTCAGTCTAATCAGGCTTGATTAGCTCTGCTGCAACACCTGCTGAGTCTCTGCCTTTATATGCTCTGGGCTGAGACCAGAAGAGTGTGGAGGTTTTGTGATTGCCAGCTGAAGTTGGTGGATGTAGGCAGAGGCTTGTTGGAACAACTTGAGATCCTGTGAAGGTAAACCAAGTTTGATGAAGGCAGCTGTAGTGCTGCATGTGTGTGTATGTTCAGGAGTGTCCTCCACCCACACTGGCCACTGTGTGTTAGGCTCCCATGTGGAGTTTGTGTTGAGCTAAGGCTCTGAAAGTCTAGTGTTGTCTAAACTGCACATGTGGAGCAAACAGTGCTTATGTAGCAGTTCTAGTGCAGACTAGAGCTGTGTTTGTTGGAGCAGGTGTAGCTGCTCGTGACGAGGTGGAAGTTTGTTGAATGAAGTGGAGGTTGGTTGAAGCCAGCAAAGGTCTTGAAGTCTTGATTCAGCTGAAGGTAAACAAGCTTATTTTTGCTGAATGCAACTGTAGAGTTATGTAGCTTATTTGCACAAGGATTTTCTTCACCCTCCCTGGCTGTGGTGTGCTACTGTTGGAGTTGTGTGTTGGAGCACAGTGTGCTCGTGAAGACTCTCTGTAGAGTGTGTGTTGGAGCATGGTGTACTTATGAGGACTCTGTAGATAGAGTGTGTTTGGAACACTGATAGTGTTCTTTTTTGTGACCTTTAGTTAACCTGAGAGGTGAGGACTTGAGCCCTAAGGCTCTAGTATGTTTTGGGGTTTGTGCCTGTCCGTAGGACAACAGTTGTGTTGTTTCCCCCTATTCTTTTTATAACTTTGTCAGGTTGGATAAGACTGGTAGTTCCATTTTCGTCTTTTGTTGAACTCTTAGGACATGTGGTTTTTGGACATGTAGACTGCTGTCCAAACAAGCTTCGATAGCTCTGTATAGAGTTGGCCCTGTTAGACAGCGTTCTTTTCTGTTTGGCCAGTTTACCCAATCTATCTTTTTGTTGCTACTTTGTTTTCTTTTGTTTGTGACGTGGGACGCCTGGAGAAGGTGATGATAGTTCCTGACCAGAAGGAGTTGCTCCAGAAGACCTCATCAGTGACCAGAATATTTTTGTTTAGTTAAATAAAATTATATTAAACATTTTTCCCTGTGTCCTGCGTCCATGAATATGTCTCTGGTCTTCAGATAAAATATATTTAATGGGGGCTCGTCCGGGATATGAACTGTAATGAGCTAGTTTAGTTTGCTAAGATTCAGTAGTTGTGCTGGATTGAACAAATAGGAGCTAGTTTTGTTACATTTAAGCTCATTTTTGTAACATATTTAATGGAGGCTCGTCACGCGATTGATTAAATGAGCTATAATATGATTAGGATCACAGGTGCAGCCTTGTTGTCTTGCTATGTTCCGTGAGTTTGAGCGCTGCTGGAATGCTGTGCTTGGGTGTTTGAGTTGACTGTTGAACTTGTGTGTCTGTCTGCTCAGGACAGACTTGTTGGAGTGCTTCTGTATAAAATCTTCGAGTAGGGTAAGATTTATTTTGGGACTTGTGAAGCATTTGAGTTTTGTCATCTCATGTTTGTTGAGCACCTGCTATTTGCTGCTGACAAAGCTAATAGGTGTTGATTGAGCTGAAAAACGTAACTGTATGTGTGTTTTGATCGTGCTGTGTTCAGGGTAGCTAGGATTTTTTTTGGCCGTTTTGAGTTATTTGTAGAAGTGTACAGCTTAAAATCTGTTTGTGTTTGCATCATGGCATTTGATTTAAATAAATTTATTGAACAGCCCACAGTGCAGATCTTTGCAGACTGCACAAGAGAACAAATGCTGACTGTGGCAGATCACTTTAAAATTGAGATGAGAAGTCACATTTATGAAGAAGAGTTTGTGAGTGAACTACTGGCTGAATTATTTATGCTTGAAAATTTTCCCAAGATAGATAAGCAAGAGCGTCTAAAGGAAAAAGAAATGGAAAATGAAGTTGCTGTAAGAGAAAAAGAGCTTGAAGATCAAATATGGAAAGAAAAAGAGCTTATTTTAGAGCAGCTCGAAACTGCCCGAAGAGAAATAAAATGAAACATCAAGCTTTTTTAGAAAAACAAGAGCTTGAACAACAACGTATTCAAGCTGCTCTAAGAGAAAAAAAAATTGAACAACAAAGACGTCAAGCTGCTTTGGAGGAGAAGAAGCATCTTTGGGAACAAAAAGAATTGGAGCTGCAGAAAGAGTTGAGAGTTGAGGCTCAGAGCTGAACTGGAAAAACAACATTCGTGCCCCACTGTGTGTCACCCAAAGGTGACACCAGAGCCTTGCACTCAAGCAAGTGAGCCTCTCATACTTCAACAGGAGGAGGCGCCTCAAGAACATCGACCGGAGGAAGAGGAAGAGGACAAAATCGATGAAGAAGATTACATCAATTTGGGTAACAGTTTCTCCTTATTTCATGAAACTAAACATGAAACTGAACCTGAAACTGAACAAATTCCAGTTAAGACAGAAGAGCATTTGAAAGACTTAGAAGAGCTAAAGGACCATGACAATGAACTATGTGAACGTTTTTTATTTAGCTCTGAAGCAAAGGAAGCCCCAGTGAGCTTAACTAATGAGAAGTCAGATGAACCAATTCCTCCTGTTTCTTTGTGTTCTCTTTTAGCTCCTGCAGAAAACAGTGAGAGACTTGTGAAGGATGATGTGGTTCAATTGATTAGAAGTGCAACAGAAAATGCAATGGAAAATGTACTATTTTTGATTGTGAGAGATGCAAATCTAGAGCCTTATAATGAAAGTATTGTGCATGATTCTGCGTATAACTGTCTCTGCTGTGTTTACAGTGTGGCTGAGAACAGAGCTGTTGCAACTGACACGGGGGTGCTATCCATTGCTGAAAAGGAGGACAGATTCTTCCCGGTTGTCTTGAAAAGCATCCAGTCTCACACTGGCACTATTAGCTATGGTGTTTGTTTGGGGTCTGTTGCTAAGCAAAAGCTTTTTAGGCTAAACCCAGACCAAAGACGACTTTTTGGTTTTGAAACTTGTTGAGTGTGACTGTAGATTATTTGTTAGTGGTTTGACGGACTAGTTTTTTTAATGGTGTTTTTGTCTGTTTGAAGGATAGGGACTGCTACATTTTAACCACAGTATTTTGTATAGATGGATATGTGATGTTTTCCTCCTGAAAGGGAACATGAGGGAGACCATATATTGTGTCTTTAAACACATATAGTGCCACCCAGATGTAACTAAAGGATTTTAACAGGGGTCAGTATTAAGCTGACCTCTTTATCCTTAATTAATCTACTTAATAATAATAATAATAATTAATTCAATTTATAACGCACTTTTCATTACTGAAAATCTCAAAGTGCTACACATATATTGAATGCTACACACATTCATAAACCGGTGGCGGCAGACTACCATGCAAGGTGCTTTCCAGTCCTACCGGGAGCAACTCAGGGTTAAGTGTCTTGCCCAAGGACACAACGACACATGGTGCGGGTCCCGGGAGTCGAACCGCCAACTTTCCGATCGGGAGACGACTGCCATTACCACTACACCACGGCCGCCCTTATTCAGATAAGGGCACTTATTCAGATTGAATAGTAATTTCACGGATTCTTTTCTTTTTCAGTTTACCCAATATTTCTGTGATCTTTATGATGGATAAATAAACAAAGCCATTAAGTGACAGAGACGTTAACTTAGTTGGTATGCCAGGCGACACTACCATTTATTTAAAATAAATCAACTAAATTAACACCATTACACTTGATTGACATGATTTCACTTTCTTTCAATTTAATACGTCAGCACACTTAAATTCAACACAACAGACTTCAATACTGGATGTTAACATATTTAGTCTGTGGGCTCTTTAGCTTAAAATAGTTTCCAGCTTAGAATTGAGGGAAAAAGATAGGAGGAAAGATGGAGAGATGAAATTATCGTGAGCATGTTACCAAAGTGACACTTCTCATCCGACTTCTGCTAAAATCCAGGTACGTTTGTAAACAGCTCTTTACCTTTTGACGACAGCCCGGTAAGAGAGAAGACCTTGTAGCTTTTTCAGATGCACGGGTTCTTGTGGGAACCAGCACCTCTGAGCAGGTTATTCGTTTACCTCCCAACGTCTCCTGGTTTCGCTTGGTCATCAGAAAATATGTCAGCTTCAGGCCTCTGACTTCAAGATAACTATTCCATGAAGGAATAAACAAAGTTTTGAGCTTACGCTCGTTCTCAGTGGACTCATAACAGCCTGTTATCAGTCCTTAGCTGGACGACATGCCCTTAGCGTGTGGCTAAACGTCCATCCAGCTCTTTGGGAAAGTTCACATCTCTTTTGAAGTTCCCAGCAAACTCTGAAGCGTTTCCGCAAAAGTTAGAACTTAAAAGAGAATTAGAGAGGAGAGAAACTTGTCTCTTTTTCATTGGTCCGTGGACCAGTCGAGCAATTCACTTGCCGTTATCATGACCCAAGGTTACAGCCCGAGCAGAGGGAAATTGTTTAGGAAAAGACAGAGCAGCTGGAGCCCTTTTCATGAGAAACAATGGATTACTGTCTTCTGACTTTCTAAACAAAACCGTCTGGTCTCTCTGACCCGAGACTTCACCTTTAACACAGCAGTGAACACCGTTTAACTCTTACAGAATAACACAGCTTAAAAGCACACATCATGAAAATGACAAAAGTTATTCTTTTGATCACATCAGCCTAAAATCAAAGATAGAAATAGTCTCTTTTGGTGACTATGTTCTCAGATTACAGCTAATGGAATGATTTTGTGGTAAATGTCTTGCTTTACTGAGAGGTCAGTAAAGGTCATCTCTGGAACAGTTCAAAAGTACACAGGTGTCTTAAAGTGGACATGGTCATGCCCACTACACTCCTAACATACATATCACCCCATACAAAAATCTGGCTGTGGGGGTGTTATGCACCCCAGGGGTTTAGATAAACCTCATTGTTTTGTTTAGGTTAATTGCAGTTTGCTGAAAGCACCAGCAGCCTAATAGCTGTGTTTCCATCCATTTTCATTTCGTATTTTGAGCTACCTCGCAAATATGTAAATACAAATTAATGCAGATCAGAAGTGTTTCCATCTACTGGCTTGAAGCGCTTCTACCAAGCCGCGCACAGCGTCATTACGTCAGACGTCAGCGTCATTACGTCAGACGTCAGCACTGCGCATGTCTACAGTAAACAGGAAGTAGCGGTTGAAAACAGAACCCGGCCACACATCTCGTCAAAATCGAGAGAATATTTCAGGTACGTGTTGCTATCGGGCGAGTTGTATTTATTCTGTCATGCCAACTAGTTTTAGCGATGTTACATGTTGTCCGGAGCGGAAACAGCTGAACGTCACGTGACGTGAATTTTCGCTACGTCAGAAATGAGTCGGAAAATGTGTTTCCATCTGTCGTTTAGCGCAACTCAAATCCCAAAAACCACCTCAAGCGAGCGTATAAACTTTTTAGCGTAATTCAGGAAGTAACCTCGCAATTTGCCGTTTCCATTAAGCTTTTCTGCTGCGCTATTTCAAATTGCGCAGCTAGAAACCTTGATGGAAACACGGCTACTGTTGCACCTTTTTTACTCAGCCTAATCAGGCTTGATTAGCTCTGCTGCAACACCTGCTGAGTCTCTGCCTTTATATGCTCTGGGCTGAGACCAGAAGAGTGTGGAGGTTTTGAGATTGCCAGTTGAAGTTGGTGGACACAAGCATCGGCTAGATGGAACAACTTGAGATCCTGTGAAGGTAAACCAAGTTTGATGAAGTCAGCTGTAGAACTGCATGTGTGTGTGTGTTCAGGAGTGTCCATCCACCCTGGCCACCGTATGTTGAGCTCTTGTGTGGAGTTTGTGTTGAGCTAAGGATCTGAAAGTCTAGTGTTGTCTAAACAGCATATGTGGAGCAAACAGTGCTCGTGTGGCAGTTCTAGTGCAGACTAGAACTGTGTTTGTTGGAGTAGGTTTAGGCTGCTCGTGACGAGGTGGAAGTTTGTGGAATGAAGTGGAGGTTGGTTGAAGCCAGCAGAGGTCTTGAGATCTTGATTCAGCTGAAGGTAAACAAGCTTATTTTTGCTGAATGCAACTGTAGAGTTGTGTGGCTGGGCATCTGTGGCTGAGCACCTGTGGCTGAGCACCTGTGGAGGAAGTGGACGCGGGCACACCTTGGTGCCGCTGCTCCTCGTACTTTTTGCTTTTTGAAGCCTTTTGTATTACTTTCTGCTGTTTTTTTTCACCGAGCCTTGTTGGACATTTCTACCTTTCTTTGAACCTTTCTACCTTTCTTGAACGCAGAGTGCGGCAGGCGTTGAGCCTGTGTACAACACCTGTGTGGACATTTTACCTATCTTTGAACCTTTCTACCTTTCTTGAACGCAGAGTGCGGCAGGCGTCGAGCCTGTGTACAGCACCTGTGTGGACATTTCTACCTTTCTTTGAACCTTTCTATCTTTCTTGAACGCAGAGTGCGGCAGGCGTTGAGCCTGTGTACAGCACCTGTGTGGACGGACGCAGACATTTCTACCTTTCTACCTTTCTGTGATTAAGTTTTGTGTTTTAGAGCAACTGTCTTTTCTGACTGCGTTGTGGGTCTGCAAACATGATAAGTTGCCAGTCAAAGCAGATGACCGCTTGTCCTGAGCCTAGGGTCTGCTAGAGGTTTCTTCCTTTTAAAAGGGAGTTTTTCCTTTTCACTGTGCTTGCTCAGGATGGGAGACCGTGGCGAAGCCAAGATTTGACTTGTTTGCTGGATTCATTAGATAGAAAACTTTACTAGTCTAACCGGAATTTCACTAGTAGGAGCTGCTAGCTCCCGCTAGCTTCAACACGAATTTAGCTTCGAGAACCACGTAGCTGCACTTAGTGTTCGCTTACCTGCTGCCTCTCTCAACTTCCTGTGTTCTTTGGACTGTTCTGGACTCTCTCCTGTACTCCTTCAAGGTAATGCTCGTTCGAGTTGCATCTCTCTGCTTCTTGTATTTCTTTTTCGGAGCCGTGGGCCTGCTGCTAGCGGCTAGCTCTGTGCTAGCCTCCACCGGCTCGTGGATGTTGACGTATTCCGCTTCGCAGTTGTTTGAACTTAACAACTGCTCCATTCCTCTTTCTGTTTCCACCATCAAACAACTGGGACTTCTGCGTAGACCTCGTTACATCCATAGAAGCTCTCGAAAGAAAACCGTTTATTCTCAAGCGAACTCGGATTCGATTAGTACTGTCTGGGCTGAAAGACGTGTCGCACCTCGGTGTCGTCATCAGAACGCTGCGTCTGTAGGCCTTTGTAGTCCTCTGCGCACGAAGTGGCGAGGAAAACGTGGAGTGGACTTCAGTCTGCTTAAACCGGTTCAAAAAGCTCCTATTCCAACTGGTATTAAATTAGAACTTTTCAATGTGCAGTCTCTTTCCAACAAGTCATGTTTAATTCATGATCACATTCTGGAGAAGAACTTGGACCTCATGTGTCTTACAGAGACGTGGCACCAACCAGAGGTGTTCAGTTCTCTGAATGAGGCATGTCCCTCTGGATACAGTTATCTGCAGAGAGCCCGCAGCACTGGCCGCGGTGGTGGTCTGGCAGTAATTTATCGCAATAATTTAAAATTGTCTCATCTGTCTTCTCAGGACTTTTCTTCTTTTGAATGTCTGGCTTTCAGCTTCAAAGCCCCACTCCTGATGAATGTTATATTAATTTATAGACCTCCCAAACCGCATGTTTCATTTAACTCAGAGATGCATGACCTCCTCACTTTTTTCTGCACCTCCCCTGTGAAGACCATTTTTCTTGGCGACTTTAATATCCACGTGGACAACTCTTCTTCACCTCTGGCAACAGATTTTAAGTCTCTTTTGGACTCTCTTAATCTCACTCAACATGTTGACGCCCCTACGCACAGCAGGGGGCATACTCTGGATTTGGTGATTACAGACACTGTACTCATCAATAACTTATCTGTATATGACCTGGGTGTCTCAGACCACAGGGTCATCTCCCTGGAAGTGCCTTCATCTTCGCCTGCTTCAAACCCAAAACGACCCATCCAGTTCCGTGACCTTAAAAACATTTCCCTTGATGTTCTGTCTGCTGATCTTCACACCCTGACCGCTGTCAATCATCCTTCTGCAGATGACTCTGTGGATTACTACAACCAATCTCTTCGGGAGCTCCTGGACCTACACGCCCCCTTGAAGACAAGACTGGTGTCTTTCTCGCGTTCAGCCCCTTGGTACACTGATGAGCTGCGCAAGATGAAGGCAACTGGCCGTGCTATTGAGAGACGTGTAAAATCATCTGGTCTCTCTGTGCATAAGCAGGCATATAAAGAACATCAGAAAGCGTACGCCTATTCTCTTAGAGAAGCACGCTCCAAATATTATTCTAACATCATCAACACCTGCCCTGGAAACTCTAAACAGCTCTTCTCCACAATCACTCGTCTGCTTAATCCCATTAAGCAAACTCTTGAGGACTCTGCTCAAAAATGCGACCTGTTTCTCTCATCTTTTAGAACCAAAGTTGACACTATCAGATCTCAGCTCCACAACCTTCCCGTTCTCAGTGTGCCACCTACCCGTCTGCATTCTGGGACCCTAGGCAGCTTTGACGAAGTTGTTCAGAGTGAGGTGGAGGCCATCATCAAGAAAATGAAGCCTTCATCCTGCGCCCTGGATCCTTTCCCCTCGTCTCTCGTAAAAACCAATCATTCTGCAATAGGCCCACTTATCACTCAAATAATAAATCAGTCTCTACAATCTGGTCATGTTCCACTGCCTCTAAAAACCGCCATCATTAGGCCTCTTCTGAAAAAATCTAATTTGGATCCCGACATTTTTTCTAATTACCGCCCAATTTCACACCTCCCTTTTCTGTCTAAAGTGCTGGAAAAAGCAGTTGCTGCTCAGCTGCAGGATCACCTACAACAACACTCCCTGTATGAGAAGTTCCAGTCTGGATTCAGGACAGCTCACAGTACAGAGACTGCATTGCTAAGAGTTACTAATGATGTCCTCTTGGCTGCTGACACTGGCTCTTCCTCCATCCTTGTCCTCCTTGACCTCACTGCAGCTTTCGACACTGTGGACCATAGTATCCTCCTCCACCGTCTTCATGTGGAGGTCGGTCTCTGCGACACCGTCCTGGACTGGTTCAAATCTTTCCTCACCAATAGGCTGGAATGTGTCAGTCTTGGCAACGCCACGTCCCAGACAGTCTGTGTCTCCTGTGGTGTCCCTCAGGGGTCGGTTCTGGGGCCCCTGCTGTTTTCTCTTTACATGCTGCCTTTAGGTCAAATTATTAATCAGTTCAACATTTCTTTTCACTGTTATGCCGACGATACAC
This sequence comes from Garcialebias charrua, assembly GCA_038048925.1. NCBI lineage: Eukaryota > Metazoa > Chordata > Actinopteri > Cyprinodontiformes > Rivulidae > Garcialebias > Garcialebias charrua. The sequence goes on along the minus strand of JBBPBX010081059.1, from coordinate 5,286 downwards.
AGCTTTACATCAGGACTGGAGCATCCTCATCTTCCAACTTGTCATCTCCATCTTCACTCACTGCCCTCTCTGCCTGCCTGGAGGCAATTAGGGCATGGATGAATCAGAACTTTCTTCAATTAAACTGCTCCAAGACTGAGGCCATACTGATTGGCACCCCTCACCAGGTACAAACATCTCCTATAACAAGACTTTCCTTTTCTGGACAAGACATCACCCTCTCCACCTCTGTTACTAATCTTGGAATAAAAATGGACTCCAATCTTACATTTGAAAATCACATTAAGCATCTGTTTAAAACTTGCTTCTTCCATCTTCGAAACATCTCCAGACTTCGCCCATCTCTAACTTTATCCGATGCTGAGAAGCTCGTCCATGCTTTTGTCTCCTCCAGGCTCGACTACTGCAACTCCCTGTTTATTGGAATCCATGGCAAAAACCTTCAGAAACTTCAATATATTCAAAACAGTGCAGCAAGGATCTTGTTGAGAGTTCGTAAATTTGAACATATTACGCCCATTCTCCATAACCTTCATTGGCTTCCTGTCGCCTACAGAATTCAGTACAAAACTGCTCTCATTACACATCAATGCTTACATGGAGCTTCACCAGATTATCTGAAGGATATTCTTATTCCATACTCATCCACCCGGTCGCTGCGGTCACAGAACAGTAATCTCCTTCACATTCCGAGAACCAAATTAAGGACCATGGGAGACCGGGCTTTCAGTGTGGCTGCCCCCCACCTGTGGAACTCTCTTCCTGTCTGAGAGCCCCACAATCTGTGGTTGACTTTAAGAGCGGCTTGAAGACCTTTCTTTTCAACCGAGCATACTCATTAATGAAAAGTGCGTTATAAATTGAATTCATTATTATTATTATTTGCACAGGGAGTTTCTCCAGCCACCCTGGCTGTGGTATGCTCTTGTTGGAGTTGTGTGTTGGAGCACTGTGTGCTCGTGAAGACTCTCTGTAGAGTGTGTGTTGGAGCATGTGTGCTTATGAGGACTCTGTAGATAGAGTGTGTTTGGAACACTGATAGTGTTCTTTTTTTAGCAACCGCCTCACTCGGAAAGCCCTCTGCATGGCAGGTGATCCCACATACCCACTACACAGCTGCTTCAGCCTGTTGCCTTCAGGAAGGAGACTGAGGAGTCTCCAGGCTCAAACCAGAAGACTAAATGACAGCTCTGTTCATCAGGCAGTCAAGATGCTAAACTCTCTACCTGCTCTGCCTTCCCTCCCACTTGTACTGCCTTAATCACAAAAACGTTCACACACCACCACAGAACACAAATATTTTAACACTGGACTCTGTGTCATCAAAATGGGTTATTCACTCAACTCACGGTCATGTGCTCATTCAGTTTGCACTACTTCTCATATTTGCACTAATGTTTGTATTACATTACTGCCTATAGTCATACTACTGTTTACATTCACTGTTTACATTTATTACTACTGTTTTCATTCAATACTACTGTTTACATTTATTACTACTGTTTACATTTACACTACTTTTTATATCTACACTACTGCTGATATATATATATATATATATATATATATATATATATTTTTACTAGCCTTATTGCATATGCCACTTTACCTCTATACCAATATCAACTACCTCATACATATACTGTGTACATAAACTTCATATGCTGCTTTGTCACTCTATTACAAATGTCAATGCCAGAACTTTCATTTTATTTTATAGATATACTTTTTACACTTTTATACTACTATGCAAAAAACTCAGGACAGTATTACACTTTTGTTATTTCATTTTATGCTTATGTTTATTAAATGTTTAGTGTTTTAGTGTTGGTGTAACTTTTCATACTTTCATACTACTACTATGCAAAAACTACTATGCAAAAACTCAGGACAGTATTACACTTTTATTATTTCATTTTATGCTTATGTTTATTAAATGTTTTAGTGTTTTAGTGTTTAAATGTTTACTGTTGCACCGAGGGACAGAGAGAAATGCAATTTCAATCCTGTGTATGTCCTGTACATATTGCAGTTTTGACAATAAAGTTGAATTTGACTTTTTGTGACCTCTAGTTAACCTGAGAGGTGAGGACTTGAGCCCTGAGGCTCTAGTGTGTTTTTGGGGTTTGTGTCTGTCCGTAGAACAACAGCTGTGTTTTTTCCCTCTTATTCTTTTTATAACTGTCAGGTTGGGTAAGACTGGTAGTCCCATTTTCATCTTTTGTTTAACTCTTAGGACAAGTGGTTTTTGGAAAGGTAGACCGGTGTCCAAACAGGTTTCGACAGCTCTGTATAGAGTTGGCCCTGTTAGACATCGTTATTTTCTGTTTGGCCAGCTTACCCAATCCATCTTTTTGTTGCTACTTTGTTTTCTTTTGTTTGTAAATTCTAAATTGACCCTGTGTGTGAGTGAGACAGGTCCCTGTTGTAAATGAATCCCCGTAGCTCAACGAGGCTAGTTTGTATAAATAAAGGTTGAATGAATTGTGACCTGGGATGCCTGGAGAAGGTGATGGTGGTTCCTGACCAGAGGGAGCTGTTGCAGAAGACCTCATCAGTGACCAGAAGATTTTAGTTTAGTTACATAAAATTCTGATAAACCTTTTTCCTTGTGTCCTACGTCCATGAATATGTCTCTGGTCTTCGGATCGTAACACAAAAAAACAAACAAACAACAAAAAACTGTCCACCTGACTGACCATTATTGGAATTTGTACCTGCATGATTGAGCATGAACTTTGATGTCTTGAACCACTTTGGCTGTGGCTGCCTGCCTGGGAGGAGTCGACAAGGAACAGGACATTCCCCACAAACCATGTTATCACCAGCAAACTGGTTGGTCACTAAAGGAGTGTATTGCTTGGTAGGGAAAACAGTTTATTTGGGGCTCTTCAGACTGATGAAGCCCTCCACATAGAGGGCGGAACGTCTCTACAAAAAATAAACTGGCCAGATGACCTAACAGAGCATTATTGGTATTAAACGAAACCTGCTGATGTGTGTCAGGTGCATGTCAGGTCCGAACTGCCGGTTGAAAGAGGTAAAAAAAATCCAGTTAAACTTCAAATGGAAAACCGGGTCATCAGTCACATGTGTCAGCTGTCCGGCCGGGTGAAAGAATTTTTTTTTTTTTAAGACTCAGATGAACCACCGGATCATCAGCCGCACATGAAACACTCAACACTCCGCACTCTGCTCTATCTGTTGTGAAAAAAGTTGCATCACCTGAAGATAAATAAGCCGAAGCTGTAGGATTCCTGGCTTTTTTCTGTCACTCACTCTTTTTCACAGCTAATCACCTCAACTCACTACACTTCTGTAGTCTAGTGATTCTACACTTAAAGGTGAACTATGTAGTTTCTGCATGACGCTGGGACTTAGAAAAATTTCCAACAGGGGAAAAGCATTCTGCTCCCTCCCCTTAGATACATATATGACTCTGAGGGGGAGCCAGACAGTCCGTTCTCTGTTGAACTTGAGTTCTGCTCCGCCCCCTGCTGTGTGTCCGCTCGGAGCGCTTCAATATTATGTGATTATATGTTAATAAAACATTTTAAAAATATAATAAAACCATAGAGCACTTGTTCAACAACACAAAAACCAGCAGAAATCATCAGAGCTTCACGAAGCAACGTTGGACATGATTTAATTCGCTCTTGACTTCCTCTTTCTGTCAGTGCAGCTCTGGAATGCTCCGCCCCCACTACATGTCCTGTCTGCGCTGCAAAGTTATGTGATTATATGATAATAAAATGTTTTAAAAATATAATAAAACCATAGAGCACTTGTCCAACAACACAAAAAACAGCAGTAATCAGCAGAGCTTCAAGAAGCAACGTTGGACATGATTTAATTTGCTCGTGACTTCCTCTTTCTGTCAGTGCAGCTCTGGTATGTCTGGAATGTTCCGCCCCCACTACATGTCCTGTGGCAGACGCTGCGAAGTTCTGTGAATATATGATAATATAATGTCCTAAAAAATATAATAAAACCATGAATCACTCGTCCAACAACACAAAAACACCCTGCAATCAGCAGAGCTTCACCAGCCACTTTGGACATGATTTAATTCGCTCGTGAGTCGTGACAAATCAATTTCCTCATTCCTGTGAGTGAAGGATGAAGCGATCACTTGACTTTTGGCAAAAAAACAAAATAAAAGTCCAGCTCTGGGATGAAGAAGGGATATTTAATACATTTGTGTCACATACAAATCAGTCCTGCATCGCTTTGCAATCCTTTGAATGAGAATGTGCGCGGCGCTGAGGCTGGGACAGGCGGGGGCGTGGGTTGGGGCGTGACAAACAACTCTGTTTTTATTGGCTGGTCATTGTCCGGGTCACTCTGTGTTTTTAGTGTTTTTATAAATGCTGATAGAGAAGCAAGGGGACTATAGTTTTTTTCAGAGATTACTTTGTCTAACATCAGTTTGTCAGTAGATAGTGACAGAGTGAAGAAATATGTTAAAAATACATTGTTAGAAAAGTTACAGACTGCATTACAAACTTACATAGTGCAGCTTTAATGCTCCTTAACCTCCTTCCTGAGAAGAGCGGGGCAAAAAGTGTGTGTGCTGGGTGAGTGTGGTCCTTCATGATGCAGGTGGCCCTCTTCCTGCATCTGGAGGTGTAGATGTCTGTGATGGTGGGGAGACTGACTCCAACATCTTCTGTGCAGCCTTCACCACTCTCTGCAGAGCTTTTCTTTCTGCAGCTGTGCAGCCTCCATGCCACACGTTGATGCTGGAGCACAGGATGCTCTCCACTGCACACCTGTAGAAGGAGATGATGACTGAGCTTCTCAGACCAGCTCGTCTCAACCAAAGGCAGAAAAAAAGGCAGCACCTCCCATTATGGCTGAGGCCTCAGGTACCCCCGTCTTTCCACGTCTATGTTGTTTGTGTTTCTTGGACGAGCTGTACTAAAAGTGTAATTTCGTTGTGCTTCGGTGCAAAGAAAATAACGTCTGATTCTGATTCTTTTGAAGTCTTTTGGATAAAAGATGAATATCAGGTTTGTATCAACAACGACCCCCAAATAAGCAGACTGATTCAGTAAAGACAGAGGCAGAAGTACAAAAGTAAGTGAACTTTATTTACAGGTGAACTGGTGTCGTCGCAACTACAAGGGAGAAGAGAATAAGGTGAGTATGTGTTCTGGTTGTATTTTAAAATGATGAATCCTGTGAATAGAGAATAACTCCTTACTGTTTGTGTGAAGGCCGAGGAGGAAAGGAGAGGTCCTGGGTTTTGTACGAGATCCAGTTTTGAAGTAATTGACAGTGGAG
>JBBPBX010081058.1:2757-16033 GCA_038048925.1 Garcialebias charrua | reverse complement strand
CAGTCATCTACTTCACATTCCGAGAACCAAATTAAGGACCATGGGAGACCGGGCTTTCAGTGTGGCTGCCCCCCGCCTGTGGAACTCTCTTCCTGACTGCCTAAGAGCTCCACAGTCACTGGTTGACTTTAAGAGCGGCTTGAAGACCTTTCTTTTTAACCAAGCATACTCTGCCTCCTCATGATTCTATCTTTGATCTTAGTTGATACTGTTATTGATTTTATTTGTTTTATTACTTGTTTTATTGACATTTAATTCTGTTGCACTTTGTAGCACTTTGAGATTTTCATTAATGAAAAGTGCGTTATAAATTGAATTCATTATTATTATTATTATTATTTAGTAGTATAATGGGCCCTGCATGGGAAGCCCATGTGGGCAGACTGTATTTACCCCAAGTGGTATAAGAGTGGGTTGACCTTTCATGGGTTGAACCTGGGCATGAATGTATAGGTCCCAGTTCGTGTTTATGTGGGATAACTGCGAATTGGACAGAAATGGACATTATTATATGGGACCCATGTGGTTTTAGTATAATGGCCCCAGCATGGGAAGCCCTTATGGGCTAACTTTATTTACCCCAAGTGGGCTAAATGTGGGATGACCTTACATGGCTTCAACTTGGGCATGTATATATAGGCCCCAGTTCATTTTTATGTGGGCTAACTGGGAATGGGACAGAAATGGGCAATATTATATGGGACCCATGTGGTTTCGGTATAATGGGTCCAGCATGGGAAGCACATGTGGGCTAACTGTATTTACCCCAATTGGGATAAGTGTGGGCTGACCTTACATGGGTTGAACCTGGGCATAGATATATTGGTCCCAGTTCGTGTTTATGTGGGATAACTTCGAATGGGACAGACATGGACATTATTATATGGGACCCATGTGGTTTTAGTATAATGGCCCCAGCATGGGAAGCCCTTATGGGCTAACTGTATTTAACCCAAGTGGGCTAAATGTGGGATGACCTTACATGGCTTCAACTTGGGCATGTATATAGGCCCCAGTTCATTTTTATGTGGGCTAACTGGGAATGGGACAGAAATGGGCAATATTATATGGGACCCATGTGGTTTCGGTATAATGGGTCCAGCATGGGAAGCCCATGTGGGCTGACTGTATTTACCCCAATTGGGATAAGTGTGGGCTGACCTTACATGGGTTGAACCTGGGCATAGATATATTGGTCCCAGTTTGTGTTTATGTGGGATAACTTCGAATGGGACAGACATGGACATTATTATATGGGACCCATGTGGTTTTAGTATAATGGCCCCAGCATGGGAAGCCCTTATGGGCTAACTGTATTTAACCCAAGTGGGCTAAATGTGGGATGACCTTACATGGCTTCAACCTGGGCATGTATATTTAGGCCCCAGTTCATTTTTATGTGGGCTAACTGGGAATGAGACAGAAAAGGGCAATATTATATGGTACCCATGTGGTTTTAGTATAATGGGCCCTGCATGGGAAGCCCATGTGGGCAGACTGTATTTACCCCAAGTGGTATAAGAGTGGGCTGACCTTACATGGGTTGAACCTGGGCATGAATGTAGAGGTCCCAGTTCGTGTTTATGTGGGATAAGTGCGAATGGGACAGAAATGGACATTATTATATGGGACCCATGTGGTTTTAGTATAATGGGCCCAGGATGGGAAGCCCTTATGGGCTAACTGTATTTACCCAAGTGGGCTAAATGTGGGATGACCTTACATGGCTTCAACCTGGGCATGTATATATAGGCCCTAGTTCATTTTTATGTGGGCTAACTGGGAATGGGACAGAAATGGGCAATATTATATGGGACCCATGTGGTTTCGGTATAATGGGTCCAGCATGGGAAGCACATGTGGGCTAACTGTATTTACCCCAATTGGGCTAAATGTGGGATGACCTTACATGGCTTCAACCTGGGCATGTATATATAGGCCCCAGCTCATTTTTACGTGGGCTAACTGGGAATGGGACAGATATGTCCAGTCCTTACATTCTTCTACAGGTGTGCAGTGGAGAGCATCCTGTGCTCCAGCATCAATGTGTGGCATGGAGGCTGCACAGCTGCAGAAAGAAAAGCTTTGCAGAGAGTGGTAAGGCTGCACAGAAGTCTGCTGGAGTCAGTCTCCCCACCATCACAGACATTTACACTTCGAGATGCAGGAAAAAAGCCACCTGCATCATGAAAGACCCCACTCACCCAGCACACACACTCTTTGCCCCACTCCCCTCAGGACGGAGGTTGAGGAGCATCAAATGTAGAACCACTAGACTGAGGAACAGCTTCTACCCTGAGGCTGTTAGACTCATGAATAAATAAATAATAAGAATAATCACTGTGAAATATCACATCATGCTGATGCTGATCTGTTTTCTTGTTGCTGTGTTCATCTGTGACCATCTGCTCATAAAGACTCATGTTCGTGCTGCTGTTTGTAATGACGTTTTTCTATTACTCTAGGGCTTAGTGTATTTCTAGTTGGATGTTTTTCTTAGTTCATATCCTAGATGTTATTACAGTTTTTCTCTTACATTTTGTTGTTGGATGTAACTGGGACCCTGTGTACATAATCTCATTTCATCACATGTACTACATGCGGTGCAAATGACAATAAAGACTCTCTGACTCTGACTCTGATGTGCATCAGTACATAGGACCCATGTGATTTTAGTATAATGTGCCCAGCATGGGAAGCCCATGTGGGCTAACTGTATTCATCCCAAGTGGTATAAATGTGGGATCAACAGATACAGATTTAAACTATGCATTGAATTTACATTTATAAATTCAATGTATAGTTTAAATCTGTATCTGTTGATCAAAACCAACAAGAATTAAAACTCATAGTGCCACAATCAAAAACGAAACTAAAAAACGGGAGTGAACTGTGTTGATTTCCCATCATGCTTAGCGGTATATTAGTGTTCAATTATAGTTTAAATCTGTATCTGTTGATCAAAGCCAACAAGAAATACAACTCATAGTGCCACAATCAAAAAGGAAACTAAAAAAACGGGGAGTGCTGTGTTGATTTCCCATAATGTTTAGCCGTATTTTTACAGAAAACAGAAAACAGCAGTCACAGAGTATGGTGCAATATGTGTGCTCTCTGACATACTTCAAGGATCAGAAATATCGGCATGTTGCATCGGAAAATCCGATATGTAAATTATGCTGGTAAGAACACACGTGGGTCTTTAATGGGCCTCATGTAAGTTAACCATCTGGGTCCCACTGAAAACCCAGTCAGTGCCTTAAAAATGTATGGGCAAACCCATGTGGGGCCACCATGGAAACCGTGGACAAACCCACTTATTACCCATATTTTTAGCCCAGTTGGGACCCAGTTTAGTCCCAGGTAGATATTCTTCAAGGCACACACATGGGTTTTACATGGGCCTCATATAAGTTAACCATCTGGGAACCACTGAAAGCCCAGTCAGGGCCCATTAAAGTCTATCTGGGCAAACCCATGTGGGGCCACCATGGAAACTGTGGACAAACCCACTTATTACCCATATTTTTAGCCCAGTTGGGACCCAGTTTAGTCCCAGGTAGATATTCTTCAAGGCACACATATGGGTTTTACATGGGTCTCAATTAAGTTAAACATCTGGGTCCCACTAAAAACCCAGTCAGGGCCCATTAAAATCTATCTGGGCAAACCCATGTGGGGCCACCATGGAAACCGTGGACAAACCCACTTATTACCCATATTTTAGCCCAGTAGGGACCCAGTTTAGTCCCAGGTAGATATTCTTCACGGCACACACATGGGTTTTACATGGGTCTCGTTTAAGTTAAACATGTGGGTCCCACTGAAAACCCAGTCAGGGCCCATTAAAATCTATCTGGGCAAACCCATGTGGGGCCACCATGGAAACCGTGGACAAAACCTTTTGGGACCCATGTTTTTTGCACATATGTATACCATATGGGGCCCACCTGTGCATGCTGGCTGGGCCCCGCCGACTTGTTGGAGGCAGTCATGGCCAAAGTGGTTCAAAATACTGTATCATGATTCATGCTCAATAATCCAGGTAGAAAAATATTATTATTGTATTGTAAATTATTATAATTATAGTAGGCTATATAAATTGTATTATTGTAATAATATTACTGAGCATGAATCAGGATATTCTGAAACAATTTGGCCTCGACTGCCTCAAACGATCGGCGGGGGAGAGGGCGGACTCCAGAAACCATCTGAGCACCATGTATGGTTGAGCCACTTTGGGAAGACGCCATTTATAAGATTGAGTTTGTTGCAGCTCCTTGGACTGATAAGTCTTTTGGATGAAAAACGAAACGTGTCAACAAAAAGAAACTCAAGCAGATAAAGTTAATCATTTATTCTCTAAGCTTTTCACTCACATCAAATACAATCAAACCAGTACAGTAGTCTTGTTAATAGTGAGAAACCTCAATTTTTCATTCATTCAACCTTTATTTAGTCAGGTAAATCTTTTGAACCTCCTGGGCTCATTTACGAAAGCGACCTGCTAAAACTAAAGAACAATGAACAGCAGTGGTAGAATTTCCTTAAACAATAAACAATAAACAAACAAACAATAAACAATAGAAAACAAAAGAGAGAAAAAAACAAAAGAAAGTTTTTTTTTTTTTTTTTTTTAACAAAGTATCAAAAAACTAGCAAAACATTATAAGGTAGACGTATAAAATCAAAGACAGGAACAAATCTGCATTGGTTTTTGCCAGGATTCCAACAGATTCTGAAAACCATGAAAGTACTGTAATTTGCAAGTAACCACAGGACGGTATTGATTATCATACTTTGATTTGATTACACGAACAAGTCTCTGTGTGTGTGACTTTGACAACGCCCTGTTCAGCAGACAAAAAGAGAAATTTGGTTTGTGATGGGGCTGAAACTCAGGACAACTCCCTACAGTTCCTGATCAAGCTGCAAAAAGAAAGAATGTACAAACTGGTTTTGGATTTCGTAATCAGCACTACAAGCAGCTCTTTGGGTAAAAACCAGGGAGAAACAGAAGCAAATGGAGACGTGACTCCCTGCACGTCTTTGCACTACACCCCCCTGCTGGTAAACAACACCAGCCAGTCGTGGCCTGGTAATTTTCCACCACATATACAGACGTTTCTGGAAATTTCTAGTTTTCGTAAACGGAATCTTCACTTTCTTCAGACGGTGTTAACATATTAAATATAGAAGAGTACTGTATTACTTAATGAACTGTACTATTTTTAGCCAGAGCTGTAAATTTCATAATTACATAAAAACTGCAAGCACCATCCGTTTTTCATAGGAAATATTGAACACAGCTTATCTAAGATTAAAAAGATGAGTTGGCTGTTTTCTTTTGTTCTTTAATCACAAACTGCGTATCATGCAGTGCAGGGGAAAGTAGATCCGACAAACCAGCCCATTCTGGTTTGATCCGGTTTGCATGACTTTGGAAACTAGGAGGAGTATTAATCCGCGTAGCCGTTAATGTGACGTCAGCTGTTTTTATTTGAATTTTCTGTCGATGGAGTTGGATTTTATCATAATATGAACTCAGACAATAGCTTCATACTGTATCAATATGAATTTTGACAAACTTGAGATAAGTGTTTTACATTTTGTTTGTGTGCAGAGTGAAATTTACACAGAATATTATCATTTTTCCATGTTTTCATGCTGCCTAACCATTGTTCGAATACTGCATTTTTCTATCTGTGCTATTTTGAACAATACTCCGTTTGTTGTTTCACCTCAATACACTGATGTTATGGTTCGAACTAGACATAAAAATACCAAATCGTTGTCTTCTGGAGGTACTAACTTCTTAGTCGGATGAACACATGATATTTGAGCTAGCCGTATCACACACGTCTATAAATACTGACGCCGCCATGTTGTTTCTCACTCGCTGCATTGACAAGACTAGAGCGTGGATGCGATAAGTATTGCATTAGCTGCAGGTTGACGTGTTCGTTGTTTTATTTTTCGGTTAAACGAAACTATAATACTATAGACCATAGCTGTTTTAACTGTTTAGTTGTTTTTTAATCAATTTTACACTGTTTGTTTTTGATTGCTATACAAATAACATCTTTTAAAGTTAGTGCGTCAACGTTTTTGTCCGATTTTTTGTAAAGTTAGTTTTTACTAATCGAGTTGAGCAATTTTTTTTAGGCAAACGTTATTGAATATAAATCGGTTATTTTACTTTAAAAGGGCTACTAGCTTAAATAACGTGTTGTTTTGTGACAAAATTATTTATATGAACGTTTAAAAATCAACGGCCATTTTTGTTGGCTAGTTACTTTTGAATTGGACAATGTGGGTTTTTGAAAACGTAATTCATATTTTTAACTGCTGTTTGCCAAGTTTGGGAGCCGTGACATAAAAGCTCGTTTGCTATTGGCTGATTTGAAAAACGCAGTGGCGAAAGCAATATAGGCGTGGTCAAGATTTTTTCTAGACACATGCGCAGTAATTGTTTACTGAACTAGTGCAGACGTTAATCGTTGCTCTGCAAAATGGCCTCTTGTAGGTTTATTTTTTGTTCAGTTTTTTTTCTCACTATTGCTGATGCCCTTCTCTGTAGCCTTTGATTGGCATTGTGCTTTATATTTTGCTTTAAAAAAAATTAGCTGTATGCTTTGTTAAACACGTTGCAGTAAATGTTAGACCTTTGAAAGTTTGAGGTTCAACTTTATATCGTAATAACTCTGCAACTATTTTATTTTAAATCGACTTTACTGTCAGACAACACGATCGTTTGGTTTTTTTTTTGTTTTTTGACCATTTTGGGTGGATTTTTTTTTTTTTAAGAAGTCTGCTTCATCAATAAATTGAATCAGATCCTCAGTTGATTCTGAATGAACTTATCTACATGATGTCTACTTCACTGGCTTAGAAAGCGAAGATTTGGACTGATGATGGACTGAGTTGAGGGCAGAATGGACTAGTTCTAGAAGATCGTGGAACCAGCGTGGAGGACAGGACCAAGAGTCAAGCCAGGCAGGACAGGACCAGAGGGTGTGGGAGGACCAGAGTCGAGCCAGACAGGACTTGAGTGCGTGCGTGGGAGGACCAGAATCAGGACAGGACGAGAGCATGGAGGCCAGAGCAGAGAAGTTTCCAGAGAGCAGCTGTCTGCGAGCGTACACCAGAGGGCGCCAGAGGCACAGGGCAGTGTAGCTGAGAGGCCAACACCAGAGTGGGATGGGCGCACAGATCTAGCTTCAACTTTAAACTGGTCATTGGTTTGTATACAGGTTTGAGGTATTCCTGTAACGTTCTCAGGATTTAGATTTGTAAAGCTCTTTTCAACAACTGTTGTAGAACCAAGTTTCTCGCACAGATTTCTCTTCCTTTTTTCAGGCAAGCTGTGTAAACCGTGTTGTACCGTGGTCGCATCTCCTTGTGCGTGTGGTTTTTGGGTGTCTACTGTGATGAATGCCTTGGTAGTGTGCTGCTGGTGGACAAGCTCTTAATCGGACTACAACCCCCTGCGATCCATCGTTTCCCTACTACCGTACTGCTACTGGAAGGAAAAGCAATCCTTGGTCGTTTTGATAGATCGACAGAAGTTTACAGCTCTGGAGTTGGGTGATCTTCTGTGCAGCGAATTGGGTTCAATACTTCGACTCCCCCATTGGTACAGATAAGCTCTACCTACCTCTTAACCCAGCAGTGAGTTAATGCATGAAGTGTACATGTGGTGTAAGGATCCTGTACATCAGTCATTATTAGCTCTGATAAAATTGTTGCAATGGTTTCCTTAGGCCAGCAACTTTGGGGTTAGGGGAGGGGGGGTGTTAAAAGTGTCTGGAGTTTGTCTTTTTTTACAGGCCTGCCCCCCAAAGCACACCATGGAGAGAATCCTTGGTTGCACACAGCTACTCTGTACAAGTTGGCCACCTTGCGTACAATAGTGCTTCCTACGGATCAGGATCGTGTGCATCTGCTGTCATTTAACAAGGTCTAGGAAGGTATTCTGTATGTAAGGGGTTTTATTTTCATGATTGTAACATACAATGTGAAAGTTTTATACATTTTTAGGGGCCTAATGGTGGGTGGGGTGTGGGGGAGTTAATCAGTCTCTTCCTAGACTTTACAGCTTCACACGGCATGAATAGGAAACATCCAGGCATACCCAACAAGATTCAAGTCGACTTGGCCATATGGAATAGCATCCGTAAAGCTAGTCGTCTGGTGTACAGAGCCTGCTTTTCCCCCAAAGAATGTGGTAACAAGTCTCTTTACTAGAAATTCATTCTTTAACTTGCAGTTGCTCTGTGGGAGGGGATTGTGTATGTTTGACTTGCAGATTTGTAAGTAAAGGCCCAACCCAATCTAGTCCAACTACCGGTCAGGAAGGATTCTTCATGCTCAGGCTTGCGGTATCTGAATCTTTTTTTGGAAAATTAACATCCATGCTTTGTAAACTGTATTCATAGTTTTAAGGCAGTTCATGATTGCTTGCTGTAAAACCAGTACTGTATGTGTTCTGTACAGCTTCATTGTATTAGAATGGGGTCTTGTGGGGAGAAGGCTTTTGTTTTTCTTTGCAGTTTTTCAGTGTGCTGTGTCCTGTGTGCTTTCAATACCCAAGACCATCAGGAATTCTCCTAACTCATTGTATGTACACGTTTCCTTGCACATCGAGCGTCACGTAAGCCCACTGTGTTCACATTTATCCTAACATTCATTGTTTTGCTAGCTACCTTCATTGCAATTCCTTTGCAATTAGTTGCTGTGCCTTGTATTGATAATACAATGAGTAAACTATCTGTAAAGGATTTTATTTTTGCATAATAAATGCATAGCTTGTTGTGATTGAATACAGTTTTGGTATGCATTTGTTCTTTTGGGAGGGGCTTGTGTGTGGAAGCTTTTCTTGTGCTTTTTCAGGTTTGACTAGAGCTTGGAGTATTCTTTGTAGAGCACGGATGTGACCTGGGCTCAATGACCTTTTTGAAAGTGGAAAATGCAGATAAGTTGAATCCATCAAATAATTATTGGAAATATATATTAAGTCGCTTATCTAAGTGCACTTTATATACCGGTATGAAGTTTGTTCTACTTGGAAAAAGTGCTTAATTTTTGATTTTAAAAAGATTTGATGGCGCTTCATTAGATTATCTGCAGTAAAGCATTTGCGTAAGGATAACAACAGTCAGTTCTAGATACTGTGGAGAGGGTCCGGGGTGTCTTTTCTACCTTTTCAATTTTACAGAATGGTCCAAAGGAAGAATGCAGTCCACATAGGACAACACAGGAATCTTCCAGCACTTTGAACTTGACCGACATGCAGTATGACCAGGAAGGGTCAGGTTGTCTTTACATCTTTTTTTAAAACAAAAATGATGTAGTCCTCAGTTGCTGGCCCTTGTGCAACTGTGCAAGTGGCAGGTTGATCACATGATGACAAATGCGCAACTGTGCATTTTCTAAATTGAAAGCACTGAGTGACGCTGTGCGTTGTGCAGCTTACATTTGGCCTGAAATGCAACGCAACTGTGTTGCTTTAGTACATGCACATGTTTGGTTGGGCGTGTCCCTACGCTTCTCTTTGCAGAAATCTCAATACAGGACCGGTTCAAGCACAAGTCAAGTCCTCCAGCCTGGAGCACGTAGTAAGATATTGACTTACCTAAAACACATATGCAATGTGTAGATGACAAAATGACATCTTGGAACTGGCTTTGTTAACCTAAAATCATCATCTGTAACAATGCTTTACTTGTAAATTCCTCTTTGGCCTTGGGGCCTTATTGCTTTGCATCTTAAGACCACATTAGTAGAACGCAACTCTTTGTATTGTGCACAATGTGTGGTGGGTGTGTCGTGTAGATCACTTTGTTTCAGATCATACTCGTCTGTCCCCTTCAATCTCGCCTGCCCCTGAATGCAAAGTCGTCGGCGAATGAGTGCCACCCTGAATGAAGTATCGCTCCCCCGTACGCTTGAGCTGAAATCTGTTCCCCGGCGTCCTTTGCGAAGCCCTGCTCTTTGTCTGTGCTTTCCCCCTTTTTTTTTCTTCTGGTTTCTTAGGTCAAAGTGTAAATTATGTTATCTGGGATGGCCCTAACCTGTGATGGAAAACAGTCCTGCGTTGTAAAATCAAGATCTGCAAGCTTGTTTCTAATACTGCATCACCTCCGTCTCGTGGGTGTCAGGTTAAGTGACTATTTTGTTCCCTTAATTTGGATTTTTCTACATCATGGCGTAAATGTGTAACAAAACATGTTGCATGCACCTCAGCTCTGCATAACTTAATTTGCATATCACAACATAATGTTCATAAAGTTGTCGAACATTGCATTAGTGTATAGTGGAGGTGTTTTTTTTTGGGGGGGGGGGGGGCAACACTTGTCTCTCTTTCCCTTGCAGATTCTTTTATACAGCTAAATCTTGCTACTGAGCCAGACATCTTAAACTCCTGGGAAGTGGTGGGATGTTCTATTTTGTGTAAGCTCTACCCTTTAAAAGCTGTCCATTAACCAAGAAGACCATCAAGGCCTGCCCAGGGTGCGACTCAGGCTTCATCCTGTCATCAGACCTGCACACAATCTGCGAGAGCTGCCTTGGAGCTTTCCACGCTCGGCAGGCCATAGACCCACACCCCTCCTGCCCAGCCTGTTCACTTTTGACGGCGGAGGAGAAGCGGCGCCGGTTCGACCTCTTTCCCTCCGCGGAGGCAGAGTGTCAACCGAGGGAAGCTGTGTCTGCCTGCATTTTTTTCGACGAGCTGACCGCATACACGTCTTTGGAGACAGCTAGCTGCTGCGAACCGTCCTCCTCTGGGGGTTCGGATCCAGCCTTTCCTCCTCCATCCGGAGAGAGCTAGCAGTCGCGTCCCGACCTGTCCTCTGGAAGGTGCGGGACCGACCCTGTCTTCCACCGAGGGAGCCGAAATGGCCAGCGCACATGGTCCAGCCTGCCTGTCCGGAGGTCTGGACCCAGCGCACCCCCGCGCTCTGAGGCCGGGATGACCGGTTCAACCTCTTTCCCTCCGCGGAGGCAGAGTGTCAACCGAGGGAAGACGTGTCTGCCTGCATTTTTTTCGACGAGCTGACCGCATACACGTCTTTGGAGACAGCTAGCTGCTGCGAACCGTCCTCCTCTGGGGGTTCGGATCCAGCCTTTCCTCCTCCATCCGGAGAGAGCTAGCAGTCGCGTCCCGACCTGTCCTCTGGAAGGTGCGGGACCGACCCTGTCTTCCACCGAGGGAGCCGAAATGGCCAGCGCACATGGTCCAGCCTGCCTGTCCGGAGGTCTGGACCCAGCGCACCCCCGCGCTCTGAGGCCGGGATGACCGGTTCAACCTCTTTCCCTCCGCGGAGGCAGAGTGTCAACCGAGGGAAGACGTGTCTGCCTGCATTTTTTTCCGACGAGCTGACCGCATACACGTCTTTGGAGACAGCTAGCTGCTGCGAACCGTCCTCCTCTGGGGGTTCGGATCCAGCCTTTCCTCCTCCATCCGGAGAGAGCTAGCAGTCGCGTCCCGACCTGTCCTCTGGAAGGTGCGGGACCGACCCTGTCTTCCACCGAGGGAGCCGAAATGGCCAGCGCACATGGTCCAGCCTGCCTGTCCGGAGGTCTGGACCCAGCGCACCCCCGCGCTCTGAGGCCGGGATGACCGGTTCAACCTCTTTCCCTCCGCGGAGGCAGAGTGTCAACCGAGGGAAGACGTGTCTGCCTGCATTTTTTTCGACGAGCTGACCGCATACACGTCTTTGGAGACAGCTAGCTGCTGCGAACCGTCCTCCTCTGGGGGTTCGGATCCAGCCTTTCCTCCTCCATCCGGAGAGAGCTAGCAGTCGCGTCCCGACCTGTCCTCTGGAAGGTGCGGGACCGACCCTGTCTTCCACCGAGGGAGCCGAAATGGCCAGCGCACTTGGTCCAGCTTGCCTGTCCGGAGGTCTGGACCCAGCGCATCCCCGCGCTCTGAGGCCGGGACGACCAGCAGCCGGGCACCGTCACCAGAGGCCGTGGACTCGACGCCGCCCCTGACGGACGCACCGGGCTCGCAGTGCTCTCACACCACCCTGCTCCACGTCCTCCCCAAGATCATCAGGTGGGCTGCGGGAGAGTTGGAAGAGTTGAGCATCGCTGAAGAGTGGCTGTGGTAAATGCTACATCAGTCGTGGTAAAAGATCTCTTGAATCATTTTGCGTTAAGCAGTGGGATTTTTGGGGGTGGGGGGGGTAGTTAAAATTGTCCTGTTCTTTCATTGCAGCTTTTAAGTGTTCAATTGAGCCTCAAATCCTGAAGAAATACAAATGGAATCGATGAGTTTGACGAGGGATGCTGGTGTTGTGGCGTTGGTCTTTGGACATGAAAGTGATTCATGGTGTAAGCTAAATGCACATCTTAATGGGAAACACCCAGAAGGGTGAGGAAACTGTTCTGCCTTCTAGTTTCAGGTTCATGATCAACTAAAATATCCATGGGGTGACAAGAATACATAGCAGCTAAGTTTTGGGAGGGCTTTCTTTTCCTGAAGGAACAACTTGTTTGTTCCTTCAGGTTTTGCTTTTGCCCAAGTTATAGCCAAAAAAAAAAAAAGCAAAAGACTCCGGTGGAGGCACTTCTGACTTGTCAGAACGGGGTTCAACTCCCTGCGGTGTCTTGCTTTTTGGTATGCTATATGAGTGAAGCTACAACAAAATACAGCGGTCAGACTAGCAAACAAGTTCATGGAGTGGAATCTATGCTGCTGATTATTTCATGCTGCTTTCAGGCATATTTAGGGGCCGTTTACATGGCGCGTATTTTGAGTGAAACCACTCCTTTCTCTCTGCGGTTCTAATGATCATTTACACGACACCAATGGCCCCCCTCTTTGAATTTGATCGACTCATTACGTCATGCCTAACATGTTGCATGTTGAAAATGAAGACACCAGGTTGATTTTTTATTTATTTATTTATTTATTCAACACCACAAACAGTATGTCACAAACACTGAGAATTAAATAGAACACTTTTAAAAACACGTTAAAGGGGACCTCAGATGTATTTTTTAAATTTTTATGGTATTTCTGTGGGATATCCAGACCCTATTCCTTCAATTTAATGCACAAAATAATTATTAGATAATCAATTATACCCTTTTTAATTCTGCCATTTTTAACTTTCGTTTTGAACGACCGGTTTCTTGAAGTCCACGCCCTTCAACGATCTGTTCACGCCCTCTGTAACAGCCAGTATCTGTAATGTGTTGTTGTTTTAAAATTAGCTCTTTTTTTATTACTCATTTGACTTACTGTTAGTGTTAGCTTAAGATAACT
>JBBPBX010081057.1:0-16033 GCA_038048925.1 Garcialebias charrua | reverse complement strand
TCACTGCTCAGTCTGGGACTTCTCTCATAGAGAACGATTTCTCCGGCCGATTTTTGACCGGACCAATCAGAGAACAGAAGGGGCGGAGTTTTTGGCCCCTAACCCACGCCCCCACCTGTCCCAGCGCGCAGCCAGCGAGCAGCCGCATGTTCTCATTCAAAGCGATGCAAAGCGATGCAGGACTGTTTTATATGTGACACAAATGTATTAATTCCCTTCTTAATCCCTTATCTGGAGTTTTCTTTTGTTTTTTTGCCAAAAGTCAAGTGATCGCTCGCTCCCTCCTCCTCTCCCTCCGCTGAGTGAAATGAACAAGGAAATGACTGAGGTTGTCACGAGAGAATTAAAGAGTCCCATCAGATTTCCTGGTCTTCTGGTGTGTTGGACCAGCGATCCATGGTTTTATTTTATTTTATTAGAACGTTTTACACAGAATATGCAAAGGCAGCGAGAGAAAATTCAGCAGGAGGCGGAGCTGAAGTCAAGTTCAGAAGACCACGGGGGAGCGCGCAGCCAACTGAGCAGCCGCATGTTCTCATTCAAAGCGATGCAAAGCGATGCAGGTCTGTTTTATATGTGACACAAATTTATTAATTTCCCCTTCTTAATCCCTTATCTGGAGTTTTCTTTTGTTTTTTTGCCAAAAGTCAAGTGATCGCTCGCTCCTCCTCCTCTCCCTCCGCTGATGCTTCAGGTTGTCACGAGAGAATTAAACTCGTGTTCATTGCTGCCCGAGTCCCATCAGATTTTCTGGTCTTCTGGTGTGTTGGACTAGCCTGGTTAAAACCAGACCCTTGTCCTTCACTTTGCTTTGTACTGGGTCTGGGACTTCTCTCATAGACAAGGATTTCTCCGGTAGATTTTTGACCGGACCAATCAGAGAACAGAAGGCGGAGTTTTGAACGACGTCGACTGACGTCGTCAGTTAAAATGGCTGCCGCCACGAAGGAATTTTCATGAAAACAAGGTAAAAAACTATTATTTCTTTGCTGAGAAAAAATATATTTCTTAGCTGACGTTATATCAGAAGTGTTCCTGAGCTTAACAGTTCCTAAATCAATTCACGAAATGGTCAAATCTGCTGGATTTAAATAGTTTCGGTTTGACATTTTCCAAACAGCCTCGGGTGCGCTACGAAAATAAATGATAAAAAATCGAATTTTATCTCAAATGTTTCATCTAGGCCAACAGTCAGTAAATTAGAGCCATATAATTTTCATTCATTCATTCAACCTTTATTTAGTCAGGTAAATCTTTTGAACCTCATGGGCTCATTTACGAAAGCGACCTGCTAAAACTAAAGAACAATGAACAGCAGTGATAGAATTTCATTAAACAATAAACAAACAAACAATAAACAATAGAAAACAAAAAGAGAGAAAAAAACAAAAGATTTTTTTTTTTTTTTTAACAAAGTATCAAAAAACTAGCAAAACATTATAAGGTAGACGTATAAAATCAAAGACAGGAACAAATCTGCATTGGTTTTTGCCAGGATTCCAACAGATTCTGAAAACCATTTAGAGAAGTCAAGGTCGAGAGCTTCAGATCTTTTTGTAAGATATTCCATGAAGCAGGAGCAGAGTAGGAGAAGGCCCTTTTTCCAAGTTCAGTCCTCACTGACGGAACACTGCAGGTAATCATGTCCTGAGAGCGCACGCTGTAGCTGCACTCACGCAAAGACATGTAGGAGGAGATGTATGAGGGCAGCAGACCAAGAAGTGATTTAAAGATGAAAATGTACCAGTGGAAGAGTCTGCGTGAGGTTAATGATGTCCAATTAACCAGTGAATACAGGGTGCAGTGGTGGGTACGATAATCACAACCAGTTATGAATCTTAGTGCACCATGATAGACAACATCCAACATCCGCAGGGTGCTTGTAGGAGCATTCATGTAGAGAATGATAATGATAATTACACACTGGTAGCAGAAAAAATATCCACCGAGTGGTTTCTGAGCTATTTATCTGATAGCCTGGACCTCGCCAGGCTAAACTAACAAAACTCCGCCTTCCGTTCTCTGATTGGTCCATTCAAAAATCTACCAGAGAAATCGTTGTCTATGGGACAAGTCCCAGACCCTAGTACGAAGCAAAGTGAAGGACAAGGGTCTGGTTTTAACCAGGCTAGTGTTGGACCAGCGATCCATGGTTTTATTTTATTTTATTAGAACGTTTTATTAACATATAAACACAGAATATGCAACGGCAGCGAGAGAAAATTCAGCAGGAGGCGGAGCTGAAGTCAAGTTCAGCAGACCACGGGGGAGCAGCCATCAGCAGAGGCCACGCCTCCAGCAAGAATCGTTTCTCAATGGAGAAAGTCCAGACCCTAGTCCGAAGCGAAGTGAAGGACAAGGGTCTGGTTTTAACCAGGCTAGATAAAACCAGCAACCAGCCGAATCCAAAAAGCAGGAACCAGTTACAGGTATTGTAAAACCAACTACAGTAAATATGTGTCCTTAAAATCTACAGATGGCAGCAGAGATAGACACGTCTTCAAGTCAAGACTTTTACCTATCAAGGCAGCATAAGAACAAAACAACTCAGTTATTTTTCAATAAACACAGTTAAAATAAAAGTATTTAAAAAAAACTGCAGAAGTGCACAGAGAGAGTTGAGGCAGCTTCAAACTGAAAAATTAAATGTGCGGCCGGAAGTTCTTCTCATTTCATCACATGTACCACATGCGGTGACAATAAAGACTCTCTCTCTCTCTCTCTCTCTCTCTCTCTCTCTCTCTCTCTCTCTCACTCACTCTCTTCTGTTTTTGGGACATACCACTCATGTAAATAGAGGGGTGGAAGGTACCACTTCACTCCTTGTAGTGACTTGTACAAGTTTTGTGAATTCACATTAGGCACAAACAGTAATGATATTTACAGGCAAGTAAGAAGACAAAGACAGAAAAATCACAACCCATGGTTCTCAACATGGTGCTTAATTTAAAAATGTGATAACATTGATAAAACTTTGCTCTGACCCAGAGCTCAAAAAAGAGGAGGAGGTTACGGAGTGGTATTTTCCAGATACACGTTGGCTATTCCGACTAGAGATCAGCATGCCTCTACAGTGGCGCAGATCCCGGTTACAGAGTGGTTTTCGAGGTTTGGAGTATCATGCCCGCTGTATTTCGACCCTGGTGTCAAGCTGGATCATCGACGGGGCGTCGATGCAGTTTGGGAGGGGTGGATGTGGCAGTACCATATGTCCTGTGGGCTTTGAACGCACCACACGAGTGCCGGGATGTGATTGGGTCTGGGGCTGGCTGCCTGTATAAAAAGGGCCAGCCCTCAGTGGTTGACTTCACGTCATCCGCCTTCCGGTTCAGACCTCGGCGTTTGCTGGCTGTGTCACGCTAGCGTAAATAAATGTGCGCTTAAAGTGTCTGTGACATCATCTTTTATCTTTGCATATAGTGACACAACATAAATACAGTATCTTGTATCATTCAACTATGTTCGTTTTTGCAAACAAAATGATAAATTAATAAATTCCTTTCAAAGTGAGTTTAAAATTAAAAACGGTGTTTCTTCACGGGACATCCGACTACACGCGAATGCAACATCTGTGACGTAGGGTGAAGAACGTCTTTAGAACGCACCTTTTACATATTCATGGCGGACAATAAATAAAACGACTAATTTAGCAATCTAAGTTAAGATTTGAGCGATTTGTCTTCAGTTTGGGAAGCAGAAAGTTAGATGAACAAGAAGCAGCAGGTTCTAATTTAGGTCTGCACCCGTATTTATTTGAGTCTTACCTGTTCAGGGAGCTCGGGGGGGGCAGTTTTGTTTATTCCATTCTTGACAAAAGTATTTCATCTTTTGGGAAAGTGAAAAGGCTCACTTGTTCACTGATAATATTAGAACACCCAAATGCGACACAACGTAACGGCATTTTTCAAGTTATACAAAAAAAAGGCAATCTGGCAGAGAATGAATATGCGTTATCATGGCAGCCGCGAACTGAGGTTCTTCTTCCTACGTCACAGATGTTGCATTCACGTGTAGTCGGATGTCCCATGAATAAACACGGCGCGAAGTTTAAAATCACCTTAAAATCAAAATTAAATTGATTTATCATTTTGCTTGTACAAACGAACATAGTTGAATGATACAACATATACTGTATATATTGAGCAATTTTATGCATAGTTCAAACATCATTCAGATTCAGTTTATTATTGCCATTGTCAATGAACAGGATTCACAGACTAGGAATTTGCTTCGGCATAACGGTGCATAAAATATAGAAACAAAACATAAAACATCAATACAATATTCAGTGAACAAAACCTACTAAAAAACAGCGCAATTAGAGTGGTGCAATCAAAATACAGTGATACAGTGATTCCCAATCAAAATACAAAATACAGCGACCAAGGCAAGTTATGAGGTAGCATGGTTATGAGTGTTCAAGAGTCTGACAGCAGAGGGGAAGAAACTGTTTTTATGGCGGGAGGTTCTGGTCCCAATTGACCGAAGCCTCCTGCCTGAGGGGAGTCGTTCGAACAGACCGTATGCAGGGTGAGAAGGGTCAGCTGTGATCCGACCTGCTCGCCTCACAGTCCTGGAGACGTACAGGTCATGGAGAGATGGGAGACTACAGCCGATTACCTTCTCAGCAGAGCGCACAATGCGCTGCAGTCTGTGTCTGTCCCTGACAGTGGCCCCGGCGTACCACACTGTGATGGACGCGCTGAGGATGGACTCGATGATGGCCGTGTAGAACTGCACCATCAGCTTGGCCGGCAGCTTGGCCTTCCTCAGCTGTCGCAGGAAGTACATCCTCTGCTGAGCCTTTTTGATGAGGGAGCTGATGGTTGGCTCCCACTTGAGGTCCTGGGTGATGGTGGTGCCGAGGAACCGGTAGCAGTCCCCAATGATGATGGGGGTGTTGTTAAAGGTGATGGGGGGCAGAGGGGCTCTGTCTTTCCTGAAGTCCACAATCATCTCCACTGTCTTCTGGGCGTTGAGCTCCAGGTTGTTGTTGCTGCACCAGGTCACCAGCCGGCCCACCTCTCTCCTGTACGCAGACTCATCATCATCCGAGATGAGCCCGATGAGGGTGGTGTCGTCCGCAAACTTAATAAGTTTTACGGAGTCATGGTTGGAGGTGCAGCAGTTGGTGTACAGGGAGAAGAGCAGAGGGGAAAGAACACAGCCTTGTGGTGAACCTGTGCTTATGGTCTGAGTGTCCGAGACAGCTTTCCCCAGCCGCACGCGCTGACTCCGGTCTGTCAGGAAGTCAGTGATCCACCTGCAGGTGGCGTCAGGTACACCGAGCAGAGAGAGCTTGTCTTGGAGCAAAGCAGGAAGGATGGTGTTGAATGCAGAGCTGAAGTCCACAAACAGGATCCTAGCATAGGTTCCTGGGGAGTCCAGATGCTGCAGGATGAAGTGGAGGGCCAGGTTTATGGCGTCATCTACAGACCTGTTAGCTCTGTAGGCGAACTGCAGAGGGTCCAGGAGGGGATTGCTGATAGACTTGAGGTGGGATAAAACCAGACGTTCAAAGGTTTTCATGACTACAGATGTGAGAGCCACAGGTCTGTAGTCGTTTAGTCCTGTGATGCGTGGCTTCTTGGGGACAGGGACGATGATGGAGGACTTGAAACAGGCTGGGACATGACATGACTCCAGGGAAGAGTTGAAGATTTCTGTAAATACAGGTGTTAACTTGTTAGCACACTTCCTCAGGGTGGAAGGAGACGCATGATCAGGGCCATGTCAGTGGATCTTAAAGGTCGCTCTGATCCACTGTTCTCGCGGCCGCCTGTACAAGCCTCCTGTTTTCACTCTTCTGTTAGAGGTGGAGATCGGTGGTAAGTAAAGCGCTAGTTTTTCTGTTCTTTGTTTATGCTTTCAGATTTAAATTCTAATATTCATGTTTGTTAGTCCCTGCTGTTTGTCCTTGGTGTTCGTTTGCTGATGTCCTGATTGTCCCGACTGGTTTCCGCCTCCATCTGGGTTGTCCGTCGACTGCTGACTGGTCCTATTTGCTGGTCTGGTGCCCGCTGTTCTGGACGGCGTGGGCCGGGCTGCGTCACGCGTCCTGTGGGCTGATCTGGGCCGACTGATGCTCAGCTCGGACTGATCGTTCAGGTGTCGCTTGAGTGTCATCTATTACGGTGCAGTGGATCTTACCAGGACTCTTTGGACTGCTGCTGCTTGATTGATCGAGAATCCCCCAGGCGGTGATATCACGCCTGGTTTGGTGTAAGATTTGTCTGTGGGGCTTTCCTTTTTATGTACCGGTACTATTCTGACTTGCACTTTTATTGTTGAGTAGAGTCATAACTGTCTTTTAAAGTGAGTGTTTTTAACTTAGCATTTTTAATTAAAACAAACAATTGTGCAACTTAACTGTGGAACTGTGTGTAATTGTCCCAAGCCTCATCTGCAACGGGCCTGCGTGCCTTAAAGGTAACTTTTTATGTAAAATCATTACAACCAATTTCATTTTTATTACAACAGTGTTTTTAAACTTAAGTTGCCTATTTTTATCCATACCTGTCCGGCTACATTAGTATAGTTTATTTATTTTAAAGAGTGCTGTTTATTTAAAATATCATCCAAATGAGTCGTTTTTATTTATTTTTATACAAATGTACCAGTATTGTAGCCTGGCCCTCACCTTCCTGCACAGCTCCGCTCAATTCTCATTTCCCTTCACTGCACAGTCTGGGACTTGTCCCATAGCCAACGATATCTCCGGTAGGTTTTGACCGGACCAATCAGAGAGCAGAAGGCGGAGTTTTGAACGACGTCGACTGACGTCGTCATTCAAAATGGCTGCCGCCACGAAGGAATTTTCAATAAAACAAGGTAAAAAACTATTATTTCTCTGCTGAGAAAAAATATATTTCATAGCTGACGTTATATCAGAAGTGTTCCTGAGCAATCAGAGAGCAGAAGGCGGAGTTTTGAACGATGTCGACTGACGTCGTCATTCAAAATGGCTGCCGCCACGAACGAATTTTCATCAAAACAAGGTAAAAAACTATTATTTCTCTGCTGAGAAAAAATATATTTCATAGCTGACGTTATATCAGAAGTGTTCCTGAGCTTAACAGTTCCTAAATCAATTCACGAAATGGTCAAATCTGCGGGATATTAAATAGTTTCGGTTTGATATTTTCCAAACAGCCTCGGGTGCGCTACGAAAATAAATGATAAAAAATCGAATTTTATCTCAAATGTTTCATCTAGGCCAACAGTCAGTAAATTAAAGACATATAATTACACACTGGTGGCAGAAAAAATATCCACCGAGTGGTTTCTGAGCAATTTATCTGATAGCCTGGACCTCGCCAGGCTAAACTAACAAAACTCTGCCTCCTGTTCTCTGATTGGTCCATTCAAAAATCTCCAGGAGAAATCGTTGTCTATGGCAGAGATGCCAGACCCTAGTCCAAAGCGAAGTGAAGGACAAGGGTCTGGTTTAAACCAGGCTACCAGTATTGTTTATTTGACATATTTTCAAAATAAACATTTTGTAAGTCTTTATTTTGTCTTTTTTTTGTACTGAAAATTAACTGAACCGAGCCCTCCTTGAAACTGAACTGAAATGTGATTTTAGCGTACCGTTACACCCCTACCTGTCACACCTCAATCATGGACCCTTCTTCTTCTACATGTTGCTCTTCAACCACACCAGAAGATGCTGATACCTCCTTTGCCTCCCCCTCGGTGTCTCTAGAGGTCAGGTGAGGAAGCAGCTGGAGAGACTGAACCAGAATAAGGCTGCAGGTCCAGATGGTGTCAGACCCAGAGTCCTGAAGGTCTGTGCAGAGCAGCTCTGTGGGTTCTGCAGCACATCTTCAACCTTAGCCTGACCCAGGAGAATGTTCCAGTGTTGTGGAAAACATCTGCATTGTTCCAGTACCAAAACTCACTCATCAGTCCTCAATGACTATAGACCTGTTGCCTGACATCCCACATCATGAAGCTCCTACAGAGACTTCTGTTGGTCCACCTGACTAAACAAACCAGCACATATCAGGACACACTGCAGTTTGATTATCGGCGTGGACTTGGAGTTGAAGATGTCATCATACACCTGCTTCAGTAAACTCAGTGTCATGTAGAAAAAGCAGATAGCCTGTGAGAGTCATGTTCTTTGATTTGTCCAGTGCATTTAACACAATCCAGCCTGATCTGCTTTGTCAGAAACTCCAGAAGATTCAGGTGGAGGCCTCAACAATCACCTGGATCAAAGAGACAAACAGACCACAGTTTGTGTCTCTAACCAGGTGGTCAGTAGCTCAGGAGCACCACAGGGACCTGTACTCTCACCATTCCTTTTCACTCTGTACACCTCAGCGTTCCAGTACAAAACAGAGTCCTGTCATGTGCAGAAATATTCAGATGACTCTGCAGTGGTCGGGTGGATCAGAGATGGACAAGAAGCTGAGTACAGAGAACTGGTGGACGCTCTGTGGCATGGTGTGGAAACAATCATCTCATCTTGAATGTGAACAAAACAAAGAGTCAGAGTCAGAGTCAGAGAGAATTTATTGTCATTTGCACCGCATGTAGTACATGTGTTGAAAACGAGATTATGTACACAGGGTCCCAGTTACATCCAACAACAAATGCAAGAGAAATACAATAATAACATCTAGGATTAACTAAGAGAGACATCACATCAGCTAGTAATACACTAAGCCCTAATGTAGTAGAAAAACATCATTATAAACAGCAGCACGAACATGAGCAGATGGTCACAGATGAACGCAGCAACAAGAAACAGATCAGTACAGTATCAGTATGATGTGACATTTTGCAGTGTTTATTCTTATTATTTATTTATTCATGAGTCTGACAGCCTCAGGGTAGAAGCTGTTTCTCAGTCTAGTGGTTCTACATTTGATGCTCCTCAACCTCCGTCCCGAGGGGAGTGGTGCAAAGAGTGAGTGTGCTGGGTGAGTGAGGTCTTTCATGATGCAGGTGGCTCTTTTTCTGCATCTGGAGGTGTAAATGTCTGTGATGGTGGGGAGACTGACTCCCACAGACTTCTGTGCAGCCTTCACCACTCTCTGCAGAGCTTTTCTCTCTGCAACTGTGCAGCCTCCATGCCACACATTGATACTGGAGCACAGGACGCTCTCCACTGCACACCTGTAGAACGAGGTGAGGACTGGGCTTCTCAGACCGGCTCGTCTCAGCCGTCTGAGGAAGTAGAGTCTCTGATGACCTTTCTTGATCAGGCTGGTGGTGTTATTGCTCCAGCTGAGGTTATCATTCAAGTGTACACCCAGGTATTTGTAGCTGGAGACCACCTCCACCGCAGATCCACCTATATACAGTGGGGTGTGGGTGTGTTTGTTCCTTCTGAAGTCCACAATCATCTCCTTCGTCTTCTTCACATTCATGTGAAGGTTGTTCTCTTTGCACCAGCTCTCCAGATGTTCCACCTCCTGTCTGTAGCTGGATTCATCATTATCTGTGATGCATCCCACCACAGCTGTATCATCTGCAAACTTAACAATATGACAGCCTGGATGTGTGGCTGTACAATCATATGTGAGCAGAGTGAACAGAAGAGGGCTCAGCACACATCCCTGAGGAGAGCCAGTGCTGAGGGTGATGGTGGAGGAGGAGAAGTTGTGGATCTTCACGGACTGTGGTCTGTCTGTTAAGAAGTCTAAGACCCAGTTACAAATAGAGGGGCTTAGTCCAAGTGTGGATAGTTTGTCTATCAGAGTTTGGGGGATCATGGTGTTGAAGGCAGATGTGAAGTCCACAAAGAGCAGACGCACGTATGAGTCCTTCTGATCCAGGTGGGTGAGAGCAGTGTGGACCACGGAGGAGATGGCGTCCTCTGTTGATCGGTTCTCACGATTCTCAAAGGAGATGATTGTAGAGTTCAGGAGAAACAGGGACAACCCTATTTTCATCATGGGAGAAGAAGTGGAGGTGGTGGAGAAGTACAAATACCTTGAGGTTCACCTGGACAACAGACTGCACTGGAGATACAACAGTGAAGCGTCTACAAGAAGAGACAGAGCAGACTGTACTTCTTGAGGAAGATGAAGTCCTTCAACGTTTACAGCAAGATGCTGCATATCTTCTATAAGTCTGTTGTAGAGAGTGTTGTCTCTTCTGCATCATCTGCTGGGGGAGCAGCACCAGAGCAAGTGACTTCAAAAAGATCAACAAGCTCATAAAGACAGTCTGATAGGGGCGGCCGTGGTGTAGTGGTAATGGCAGTCGTCCCCCGATCGGAAGGTTGGCAGTTCGAATCCCGGTTCCCCACACCATGTGTCGTTGTGTCCTTGGGCAAGACACTTAACCCTGAGTTGCTCCCGGTAGGACTGGAAAGCACCTTGCATGGTAGTCTGCCGCTACCGGTGTATGAATGTGTGTAGCACTTTGAGATTTTCACTAATGAAAAGTGCGTTATAAATTGAATTAATTATTATTATTATTATTATAAAGAAGTCTGGCTCAGTCCTGGGGAGTCCTCCAGAACCTTTGTCAAAGTCAAAGTCAACTTTATTGTCAGATCTGCAATATGTACTGTACAGGACATACACAGGACCGAAATTGCGTTTCTCTCAGTCCCTCGGTGCAACAGTAAACATCTAAACATTGAAACACTGAAACATATAATAATAGACATAAGCATAAAATAGTAAAACTAACACTGTCCTGAGTTTTTGCATAGTGGTATAAGAGTATGAAAATTTACACCAACTCTAAAACTAAAACATTAAACATTTAATGAACATAATACTTCCTTCATTTTTCATTCAACCTTTATTTAGTCAGGTAAATCTTTTGAACCTCATGGGCTCATTTACGAAAGCGACCTGCTAAAACTAAAGAACAATGAACAGCAATGGTAGAATTTCCTTAAACAATAAACAAACAAACAAACAATAAACAATAGAAAACAAAAGAGAAAAACAATTTTTTTTTTTTTTTTTTTTTACAAAGTATCAAAAAACTAGCAAAACATTATAAGGTAGACGTATAAAATCAAAGACAGGAACAAATCTGCATTGGTTTTTGCCAGGATTCCAACAGATTCTGAAAACCATTTAGAGAAGTCAAGTTCGAGAGCTTCAGATCTTTTTGTAAGATATTCCATGAAGCAGGAGCGGAATAGGAGAAGGCCCTTTTTCCAAGTTCAGTCCTCACTGACGGAACACTGCAGGTAATCATGTCCTGAGAGCGCACACTGTAGCTGCACTCACGCAAAGACATATAGGAGGAGATGTATGAGACATAATACTGTCCTGAGTTTTTGCATACTAGTATAAAAAAAGAGTACAAAAAGTATAACTAAAATAAACTAAAGGTTTCTAGCATTGACATTTGCAAAGTGGCAAAGCAGCGTATGAGTTAATGTGCACAGTATATGTATGAGGTAGTAGTTGATGTTGTTATAGAGGCAAAAAGTGGCATATGCAGTAAGGCACATTGGGCATCCCTAAATAAGACCGTTCAGAGCACACTGTATATGTATCAGCAGTGGTGTAGATATTAGAGTAGTGTACTGTAAATGTAAACAGTAGTAATTAAATGTAAGCAGTAGTAATAAAAGTAAACAGTATTAATAAATGTAAACAGAGAATGTAAACAGTATTATGACTATAGGCAGTGATGTAATACTGTAGCGTGTGAAGAAGGAGAAACAAACTGATCTGCAAGCAGTTGCCTTTAATCCTTCGAGCGTCAAAACCAGTTACAGAATGAATGAATGAACACACGAACACTTCTTCTTCATCACCTGGTAAAACCTGGGGAGCACCTCGCTGGCTCCTCCTACTGGGTGAGAGAGAGATGAGGCCACATGCCTCCCAACACACCACACAGCCCCCCCCCGAACACCCAGAAGGGCAAATACAAAACATCAGTCTCTCACAGGAGCCCTAATCAACCTGCCAAACCGACTGCGTCGACTCGGGGGCGGAGAAACGGCTGGCATCCGTGCAGGAACAACATTTTGTGCCACAGGGGAAGGAACACAGTTGGGGGGAGAAAACGGAAGATGGGGTCGAGCAGGAGGGCGGCCGCGTCTAGGAACCTGAGCCGGCAACACCTCATCATCAGCCAACACATAGGCTGGCTTCAGGCGGTCCACTGTAACCAGCTCTCTACGCCCACCCATGTCTAAAACAAAACTTTTCGCGCCTCTTTCGAGCACTCGAAACGGCCCGTCATACGGAGGCTGGAGGGGCGAACGGTGGGCGTCACGTCGCACAAAAACGAAACGGGCAGACTGGAGTGCAGTGGGCACAAACGCCTGCGGGAAACAATGGTGCACAGGACCCGGAACCAAAAGACCGCTCTGCGAATAGGGGTCCACCGCTTCGGGGAACCGTGGAGCGGCAGCGTCTAACAAAAACTCCCCTGGGATTCGTACAGGCTGACCAAAAACCAACTCGGCTGATGAAGCGTTGAGGTCCTCCTTAGGAGCTGATCGCAACCCAAGCAGCACCCATGGCAAACGCTCCACCCAGCCAACGTCTGTTAGCGCAG
The DNA here is from genome assembly GCA_038048925.1 of Garcialebias charrua. Lineage (NCBI taxonomy): Eukaryota > Metazoa > Chordata > Actinopteri > Cyprinodontiformes > Rivulidae > Garcialebias > Garcialebias charrua. Next base: position 3,538 of record JBBPBX010081057.1, on the reverse strand, counting down.
CGCGTAACGCCGCCTTAAGAGACCGATGGAAACGTTCAACCAACCCGTTAGCCTGAGGGTGGTAGGCGGTAGTGCGATGCACCTGCACCCCCAAGGAGCGCGCCATCTCGGACCAGAGCCCTGAAATAAACTGGGGACCTCTGTCTGAAGTGATGTCCGAGGGCACACCAAAACGGGCAACCCAAGTGGAGAGGAACGCACCAGCCACGTCGGAGGTAGTTGTGGAAGAAAGAGGAACGACCTCCGGCCACCTGGTTGTGCGGTCGACCACTGTAAGCAGGTGTGTGAAACCCCGTGATGGGGGCAGGGGACCAACTAAGTCCACATGCACGTGGTCAAAACGCCTGGCTGGAATGGGAAATGGTTCCAGTGGTGCCTTAGTGTGCCGGTGCACCTTGGCACGCTGACAAGCCACGCAAGCCGCTGCCCAACTCCTCACCTCTCTGCGTAAACCAGGCCACACAAAACGTGCGCTGACTAGTTTCACAGACGCGCGCACACCTGGGTGCGAGAGAGAGTGAACAGAGTCAAAAATGCGGCGGCGCCAACCTGATGGAACCACTGGGCGTGTCCGGCCTGTGGAAACGTCACACAGGATCAAAGGACCGCCCTCTCCCAATTTGACCTCCTCTAGCTTAAGCCCTGAAACGCCGGCACGAAGGGCAGTTATATCAGCGTCTCCCGGTTGGTCAGCGGCCATGGCAGAAAAATCTACCCCGAGGAGTACAGGACAAACGAGCACCCGTGACAGACAGTCTGCCACTGAGTTGGATTTTCCAGCCACATGGCGGACGTCCGTTGTAAACTCTGAAATGGCCGCCAAGTGCCGTTGCTGACGTGCTGACCAGGGCTCCGAAACTTTAGACATTGCAAACGTGAGTGGTTTGTGGTCCACATAAGCCGTAAATGAACGACCCTCCAGCAAAAAACGAAAGTGCCGTGTAGCTAAGAATAGCGCCAACAACTCGCGGTCAAAAACGCTGTACTTGCGCTCGCAGTCCCGCAATTTACGGCTGAAAAATGCCAACGGCTGCCATGCGTCGCCAACGCGTTGCTCTACAACGCCCCCCACAGCTATATCCGAAGCATCAGTTGTCAACGCAATCGGGGCCTCTGAATCTGGATGGCAGAGATGCTCACAAGTCGTTTTTTGCAAGTCCAAGTCAAGTCTCAAGTCTCTGATCTCAAGTCCAAGTCAAGTCTCAAGTCTCTGATCTCATGTCCAGGTCAAGTCCAAGTCAAGTCTCAAGTCATTGATCTCAAGTCCAAGTCAAGTCTCAAGTCTCTGATCTCAAGTCCAAGTCAAGTCCAAGTCAAGTCCCTAATATTTGAGTGACACCGTGAATGAATGTATGCTATTCATTCGCAAACAATGGACATTAAATGTCTCTCCTTTTAAAAATATCCAGGTTAACATTAGATTAACACACTGACGCTAAGCTTGTTTGTAGCAGCTGCTAACAACCTTTTAGGCAGTGACTGACTACACGTTACAGCTTATTTTTATCTGAATGTAGAGGCCAAAACATTACATTAAATGTCTCTCCTCAATTCAATTCAGTTCAGTTTATTTATACTGTATAGCTCCAAGTCACAAGTTGTCTCAGGGCACTGAACAGAAACAATCAAATGTAAAAATAATAAGTTAACAGAAACTTTAATATAAAAATAATGGTAACACTATTTATCTGAGGAGACTGCTTTGAGTTTAACTCCATGTTATAAAAAAGCTACAGTAGTTAGCCAGAGTTATTTCAGGATGAAATAATTTGAACTTCTGTTTGAATTTAATGCTATGAACTTTTTCCTTTTTGTTACATTTACTATGAATTTCTCACAGGGCAGAGAGCCAACATGGAGGACTCACAAACATATACAGTATTATTATTATTATACAGTACAAATAATATTGTCCAGTGTCTGATGCTGCAGTCATGTTACTGAGCTCCCACTGATGGGCTAACCTGGTTCCACCACCAGCAGCAGGATCCTCAGACAGAACAGCTGGTGGGATGTCCTGGTATCTGCAGCCCTCTCTCCATTTGTTTCTTCATGGACATGGAGCTGTGAAATTATGTTGTGCCTCTTCCTCAGCAAAACGCTCCTCCAGTGGAGACTTTCTGGACAGACTGCAGGGAGGTTCCTAAACAAACAACAGGTTTATCAGTATTATCAGTAAAAAGAGATTATTAAATCATTTTTAAGACTGAGAATGTATACAATTATTAGCTCTGTTGTTATTGCCTAACTAACCTATTCAATAATTCTTCAAACTGTGACATTCACTCATAATGGAATGAAAGAGAACATAAACAGAAATTATATAATAATGAAAACTAGAGACATTAAAACATTTTAAAAGACACAGAGAACTTTAAATGAATTAAGAATGTTAATAAGTGTTGGATTTGAGTGCAATGTAAGTGCAGTCCATGGTTGAATTGAATCCACATCTGAAAAGGGATGCAACCTTTTCACAACATATGCTGTAACTGTTCTGTGGCACTCTTCATTCAGTTACACTGACGTTTTTACCTTGGACAGTCACTGGTGAACTGAACACTGAAGCCATTTCAGGTCGTTTGTCTAAGAAAAAATACAAGCTAACGTTAGCATCGTGTGTATTTGAGTTAGGATGCCTCCTGGACGCCTCCCTGGTGAGGTGTTCCGGGTACGTCCCACCGGGAGGAGACCCAGAGGAAGACCCAGGACACGCTGGAGGGACTATGTTTCTCGGCTGGCCTGGGAACGCCTTGGGATTCCCCCAGAGGAGCTGCTCCAAGTGGCTGGGGAGAGGGAAGTCTGGGCCTCCCTACTTAGGCTGCTACCCCCGCGACCCGACCCCGGATAAGCGGAAGAAAATGGATGGATGGATGGAAAAAAAGGTTGAATGAATGAATGAAAAGGGAACAGCTGAAAGAAGAAGGTAGAGGGGAAAACAGTTTGGTGGAGACTTGTTTTATATTTATGTTTTTATTTTTTCAACATTTTGGTTTTCGGCCTGAATCATGATTTTGATTGTATTGTATTGTGAAGGTACTCTTATTGTGAAAGCAATTTTAAACCGGAAGTGACCTCAGGCGGAGCGTTGATGTTTTCCTGGATGAAAACAGGTGCTCATACCTGACAAACAGACACCAGAAGAAACAAAGTTCGGACATAAAGCATTTCGGAGAACCGGGGAGGAGAACCGGGGAGTCGAGTAGAACAATCGGGCAGCAGGAGCTTCATGGCGGCGGCTGTTTCTGCGGTACGAACCGGAGCTAACGCTAATGCTAACAGGCCCGAAGAGCCGACAACAAGACCAACAAACCGAGACGCGATTGGTCCAGAGAGGACAACCCCGAGCCATCTGACCAATGAGGGGAGGGGGCGGGGCTTATAGAGGACAGCCCGGAGCCATCTGACCAATGAAGAGAGGGGGCGGGGCTTCACCGGGTTTGAGCTAATGCTAACAGCTAACGGAGCGATCTGTTCTGATCAACTGCATGACTACTGTTCACTTTGATTAGCTGTATCGACCAGACTGGTTATCAGT
>JBBPBX010081056.1:0-16034 GCA_038048925.1 Garcialebias charrua | reverse complement strand
CCGCTAGCTCCAGAACGAATTTAGCTTAAAAAACCACGTAGCTGCATTTATTGTTCGCTTACCTGCTGCCTCTGTCACCCTCCTGGGTCCTCTGGACTGTTTTGGATTTTCTCCTGTGCTCCTCTTCGAGGTAATGATCATTCAAATTACCTCTTTCTGCTTCTTGTATATCTTTCTTGGAGCCGTGGGCCTGCTGTTAGCGGCTAGCTCCATGCTAGCTTCCACCGGATCGACAACAATGTTGACCTACTCCGCTTCGCAGCTGTTTGAATTTAACAACTGCTCCATTCCTCCTTCTATTTCGACCATTAAACAACTGGGACTTCTGCGTAGACCTCGTTACATCCATAGAAGCTCTCGAAAGAAATTAGTTCACTTTAGGCAAACTGGCTCTGACTCGATTGCTACTGTCTGGTCTGAGAGACGTGTCGCACCTCGACGACGTCATCAGAACGCTGCGTCTGTGGTCCTTTGTAGTCCACAGCACACGAAGTGGCAAGGAAAACGTGGAGTGGACTTCAGTCTGCTTAAACCTCTTCAAAAACAATCTGCTCCAACTAGTATTAAAATAGAACTTTTTAATGTTCAATCACTTTCAAACAAATCATGTCTAATTCATGATCACATTTTGGAGAAGAATTTGGACCTCATGTGCCTCACAGAAACTTGGCATAGACCGGATGTGTACAGTTCTTTAAATGAAGCTTGTCCATCTGGATACAGCTATCTGCAGAGAGCCCGCAGCACTGGCCGCGGTGGTGGTCTGGCTGTAATCTACCGCAGTAGTTTAGGGCTGTCGCATCTGGTTTCTCAGGATTTTTCTTCTTTTGAATGTCTGGCTTTCAGCTTCAAAGCCCCACTCCTGATGAATGTTATATTAATTTATAGACCTCCCAAACCGCATGTTTCATTTAACTCAGAGATACATGACCTCTTCACTTATTTCTGCACCTCCCCTGTGAAGACTATTTTTCTTGGCGACTTGAATATCCACGTGGACAATTCCTCTTCACCTCTGGCAACGGATTTTAAGTCTCTTTTGGACTCTCTTAATCTCACTCAACATGTTGACGCCCCTACGCACAGCAGGGGGCATACTCTGGATTTGGTGATTACTGACACTGTACTCATCAATAATTTATCTGTATATGACCTGGGTGTCTCAGACCACAGGGTCATCTCCCTGGAAGTGCCTTCATCTTCGCCTGCTTCAAACCCAAAACGACCCATCCAGTTCCGTGACCTTAAAAACATTTCCCTTGATGTTCTGTCTGCTGATCTTCACACCATGACCGCTGTCAATCATTCATCTGCAGATGACTCTGTGGATTACTACAACCAATCTCTTCGGGAGCTCCTGGACCTACATGCTCCCTTGAAAACAAGACTGGTGTCTTTCTCCCGTTCAGCCCCTTGGTACACTGATGAGCTGCGCAAGATGAAGGCAACTGGCCGTGCTATCGAGAGACGTCTAAAATCATCTGGTCTCTCGGTACATAAGCAGGCGTACAAAGAACATCAGAAAGCGTACGCCTATTCTCTTAAAGAAGCACGCTCCAAATATTATTCTAACATCATCAACACCTGCCCTGGAAACTCTAAACAGCTCTTCTCCACAATAACTCGTCTGCTTAATCCCATTAAACAAACTCTTGAGGACTCTGCTCAAAAATGCGAGCTGTTTCTTTCATCTTTTAAAACCAAAATTGACACTATCAGATCTCAGCTCCACAACCTCCCTGTTCTCAGTGTGCCATCTACCCGTCTGCATTCTGGGACCCTTAACAGCTTTGACGAAGTTGTTCAGAGTGAGGTGGAGGCCATCATCAAGAAAATGAAGCCTTCATCCTGCGCCCTGGATCCTTTCCCCTCGTCTCTCATAAAATCCAATCATTCTGCAATAGGCCCACTTATCACACAAATAATAAATCAGTCTCTTCAATCTGGTCATGTTCCACTGCCTCTAAAAACTGCCATCATTAGGCCTCTTCTGAAAAAATCTAATTTGGATCCCGACATTTTTTCTAATTACCGCCCAATTTCACACCTCCCTTTTCTGTCTAAAGTGCTGGAAAAAGCAGTTGCTGCTCAGCTGCAGGATCACTTACAACAACACTCTCTGTATGAGAAGTTCCAGTCTGGATTCAGGGCAGCTCACAGTACTGAGACTGCACTGCTGAGAGTTACTAATGATGTCCTCTTGGCTGCTGACACTGGCTCTCCCTCCATCCTTGTCCTCCTTGACCTCACTGCAGCCTTCGACACTGTGGACCATAGTATCCTCCTCCACCGTCTTCATGTGGAGGTCGGTCTCTGTGACACCGTCCTGGACTGGTTTAAATCTTTCCTCTCCAATAGGCTGGAATGTGTTAGTCTTGGCAACGCCACGTCCCAGACAGTCTCTGTCTCCTGTGGTGTCCCTCAGGGGTCGGTTCTGGGGCCCCTGTTGTTTTCCCTTTACATGCTGCCTTTAGGTCAAATTATTAATCAGTTCAACATTTCTTTTCACTGTTATGCCGACGATACACAGCTTTACATCAGGACTGGAGCATCCTCATCTTCCACCTTGTCATCTCCATCTTCACTCACTGCCCTCTCTGCCTGCCTGGAGGCAATTAGGGCATGGATGAATCAGAACTTTCTTCAATTAAACTGCTCCAAGACCGAGGCCATACTGATTGGCACCCCTCACCAGGTACAGACATCTACTATAACAACACTTTCCTTTTCTGGACAAGACATCCCCCTCTCCACCTCTGTTACAAATCTTGGAATAAAAATGGACTCCAATCTTACATTTGAAAATCACATTAAGCTTCTGTTTAAAACTTGCTTCTTCCATCTTCGAAACATCTCTAGACTTCGCCCATCCCTAACTTTTTCCGATGCTGAGAAGCTCGTCCATGCTTTTGTCTCCTCCAGGCTCGACTACTGCAACTCCCTGTTTATTGGAATCCCTGGCAAAAACCTTCAGAAACTTCAATATATTCAAAACAGTGCTGCAAGGATCTTGTTGCGAGTTCGTAAATTTGAACATATTACGCCCATTCTTCATAACCTTCATTGGCTTCCTGTCGCCTACAGAATTCAGTACAAAACTGCTCTCATTACACATCAATGCTTACATGGAGCTTCACCAGATTATCTGAAGGATATTCTTATTCCACACTCATCCACCCGGTCGCTGCGGTCACAGAACAGTAATCTCCTTCACATTCCGAGAACCAAATTAAGGACCATGGGAGACCGGGCTTTCAGTGTGGCTGCCCCCCGCCTGTGGAACTCTCTTCCTGACTGTCTGAGGGTCCCACAGTCTGTGGTTGACTTTAAGAGCGGCTTGAAGACCTTTCTTTTCAACCGAGCATACTCTACCTCCTCATGATTCTACTTTTGTTCTTAGTTGATACTGTTATTGATTTTACTTGTTTTATTACTTGTTTTATTGACATTTAATTTCTGTTGCACCGTGTAGCACTTTGAGATTTTCATTAATGAAAAGTGCGTTATAAATTGAATTCATTATTATCATTATTATTATTATTATATTTATTCTAAACACAAACGGGAATATTATATTAACTGTATGTTGTGTTACAGAGTCAAATTGTCTCGAAAAAGAACGTGCACAATATTTTAGCAACAGCGCCTGCCGTAAAGCGTGACTGTCGTAAAAAAGAAGTGGAACGCAGCATTAGCTTTAAGTGGAGGCAGCGATTTATTCTAAACACAAACGGGAATATTATATTAACTGTATGTTGTGTTACAGAGTCAAATTGTCTCGAAACAAAACGTGCACAATATTTTTGCAGCCGCGCCTGCCGTAAAGCAGTGACTGTCGTAAAAAAGACGCGGAACGCGGCAGCTTGAAGGGAGGCAGCGATGTCTGTCGTGTGGAGATATTTTAAAGTGGATGACAAAGATATTGCGTTTGCAAACTGTGAGTTATGTACAGTTCGTATTTCAAGAGGAGGTACAGACAGTTCGTATTTCAAGAGGAGGTAAGGAAAAGGCTGCATTTAACACAACAACCTAAGTTTCTTATTTGTTTACATGCCTGCTCAGTATTTTAAGTTGAGCTGCTTATTTTAAATTAGACATTTTTATTTCATACTGTTACACTAAACTTCAACGTGAAGAATTTTTTTAAAATCTTATTACGGTACTTGATTGTTCAATCTACCTCACAGAAGTATTCTGTTAAATATTAAGGTAAATAATATAAAAATTAAGGGACATCTAGATCTGTTTCTTTTTTTTCCCTTCATTTTAAAAATGTATTTTAGAAGTATCGGATCGGGACTCGAAATCGGCCAATTCTCAAATTAAAGGACTCGGACTCGGACTCGAGGCCAAAAAAACCTGATCGGGACATCCCTAATATATATATATATATATATATATATATATACATATATACATATATATATATATATATATATATATATATATATATATATATATATATATATATATATATATATAATACATAAACACACACACACACACCTAGATTATATATATATATAAATAAACACACACACACACACACTAGGGCTGAACGATTTTGGAAAATAATCTAATTGCGATTTTTTTCTATAAATTGCGATTGCGATTTAAAATGCGATTATTTTTACTGGTTCTGTATTAATTCATATCACTAACGCCACAACTGTTTTTTTTTTAAATCAGATAATTAATGCGCTTTTTCACGCAGAACGTTAGCTTGCTGAGCTAGCTGCTAACAGGGCACCGTCAAAACAGACCCGGTCACATGACCAGCTCGCGCTCTGTTTATCTCCCGCGGTCTCGGTGTTTCAGCCTCTAAGATCAGATACACGTTTACATGGGCTAACTTACCTGTATTTATAACTTTTATGACTTCTGTCGAGCCTGAAGCAACTGTGTTGGAGCGCACGGTCTCCTCCTCCCTGCTCTGCTCTGTTTTGCTCCGCTTAGAGCCGCGCGCGGCCGCGCGGCAAGAGCGGCTCAATCCCAAGTCACAAGACCAGTCAAATCGCAGCCCGTGCGATTAGTGAATCGCGTTTTAACATATCGCGAGATAATCGCAAATGCGATTAATCGTGCAGCCCTAACACACACACACCTAGATTATATATATATAAATAAACGCACACCTATAATATATATATATGTATATATATATATATATATATATATATATATATATATATATATATATATATATACAGGTAGTCCCCGATTTACGAGCGCTCTGATCTGCGAGGTTCCAGACTTACGAGCTGCGAATTTTTGGAAAAAACGAAAAAAATACTGAGTTTTCATGTGTTTTTTCACCACAGTTAGTTAGTTAAGCATATGGACACACGTTTCCGATCATTTTTATGCACTCATAAGCAGTTTTTGGATGAAAATAGAGTGTTTGTAGTCGCGCTAGCGAAAACCGTTCCAATTTACGAGCGAAATTCCGGATTTACGAGAGAAATGGCGGCCGTTCCGAAATACGAGATTTCCGGTTTACGAGCGCCTCGTTGTAACGGATCTCGCTCGTAAATCGGGGACTACCTGTATATAGGTGTGTGTGTTTATTTGCCAGTTATGAACGAAAATATTAGTATCATTTAATCACTGACTACATAAAATCATAACACTAAAAGCTGTCTCTTAAATCATACCTGGTGTTCTCGATCCTCTGGATGATACTGAGTCTTTTTTCAGGTGGTTTCTCGTAGCCCAGCCACAAAGAAGGATGCGGGTTTTTGTTTTCGGAGCATGTTCAACACACACTTGTTGCAGCCACAAATTCAGCTTTGTCTGATTATTCGTACAGCCACGAACAGCGCAACAGGTACCCGAGCTCCGCAAGGACATCTTCGTGAAAATATTAGCTCGAAATAACAGAAAACAGAACTTCAACGACATGTACAGATCAGCAAGTAAACAACGAGGAGCCAGTGCAGAACTTCTACTTCCGGGGTCAAACGGAAGTAAGTCACATAATCGCTTCTACAGTGACACCCCCAGGAATAAGGTGGATATAGGCTTATTGAGAGAAAACTACAAAATGGTGACCCCTGTCTGTACTCTACAGCATCCAGTACTGTCCCAGTCTTGTGAGTAGCATTAACGTTGACACTCGTGCGTCCTGTGCAATTTTTTCTTATGTTCAATCTTACGTTGAAAAACCGTGATAGAGTGAGTCCACAAAATTTGAAGGAGAAGGACTATTGTCATTTAAAATGTGTAAACTACAACATTTAACTTTTATGATAATGCATTTTTGAATTTGATGTTAACAACACTTTTTTTTTATTATAAAAGTTGTTCCAGGACCATCCTTACCTCTGTCAAGCATCCTTTCTTTTTTACTAACACTCTGTTCATAAACCAGACTGTTAGAGACAAGTTGCTAAATTGGGCTTTGGATGGAAATGTTGTCCCATTCTTTTCTGTTGCACAATTTTAACTTGTCATCAAGTCTAAGTCTTCTTTTCTGTCAGTTATTTTCATTATACACCTACCTTTATTTTGTATTGGTGAAAGGTCTGGACTGTAGGCAGGCCAGTCCAACAGTTCCTCAACTACAGAGCAACTCAGTTCAGTCTGTTAATAAAACACCGGGTCAGAACTGAAGTCGTCTCAGGGCACAAAAACGTTCACATACATTAAAAAAGCCAATTAGTAAAGTTCTGTATCTCAGGAAGCAGCAGATTGTGTTGAATCTTCACTTTGTCATCGTCTCCCATCCTGAGCAAGCACAAAGCAGACAATGGAAAGAAAAAACTCCTTTTAACAGGAAGAAACCTCCAGTAGAACCAGGCTCAGGATGAGCGGCCGTCTGCTTCGACCAGCTGAGGACAGGAAGGAGAGACAGACACAGAATGGCAGGTCCAGATGTACTTTCTATTTAAGGAAAGACACAAAAACACATGTTAAGATGGCCAAGGTGGTGTAGATGCAGGGCTTCCGATTTTGGACCCGAAGGACCCAGGTTCGAACCCCGGCCACTACACACCTTGGGGTGTCTATGAGTGCACACCTATTTCCCCAGCTCCCCGAGCGCTTTCTATGTCTGCCCACTGCACCACCTGGTGGTGGTTGGGTTAAATGCAGAGACAAATTTCGTCTTGTATGGGAAACATACACAGATGACAAAAATGTGACATTTATTTATTTAAATAGTTACAAACATGTAGAGTAGACAGTAGAGCAAGTAAAGACAGCAGCAGAGTGAAGACATGTGGTCAGTGGGTCCTCCAGCAGCATAAGGGATAGCTCAGGATACCCAAGCCAACCCCAACTATAGGATTTGTCAAAAAGGAAAGACTGACGGGGAGCCAGTGGAGAGCAGCTAAAACTGGAGAAATGTGATCTCGCCTACCAGCTCGCATTAAAACTGGCAGCAGCTTTTTGGACACCCCGATAATAAACCATTGACAACTGTGACAAATGCATGAACCAGTTTTTCTGCTTCATTTTTGGACAAGTTGTTTATACTTTTAGTGATATTATTCTGGTGGAGGGGAGTAGTCCTAGTAACTTTTAAAATGTGGGACAGATTAAAGGTTCAGTCTGCAGTTTCTGTAGAACATCAGCACTTAGAAAAAATTTCAACAAGCAAAGCATTCTGATCCCTCCCCCTCAGAGCCATATATGGCTCTGCCCCCTTGTGGTCTGTTGAAATTTGAATTCAAGCTCTGTTTTTATTGGCTGATTCAAATTCAAGCTCGGTTTTTATTGGCTGGTTACAAACTTTGTTTTTATTGGCTGGAAAATGGCGGGTCACTTTTTCTTTTTAGAAATGCTTATTTACCACCTGGAGAAGCAAGGGGACAATATTTTTTTTAGTTTTTTCAGAGATTACCTCTCTAACATCAATCTAGTGACAGAGTGAAGAAATATGTTAAAATATATATTGTTTGAAAAGTTACAGACTACATTACAATCTTACATACCCCAGCTTTAAAAGACATATCCTGATCAAAAATAACACCGTTTTTTTTTTTTTTTTTTTACATTTCAACTAGAGGCCAAATTAATGCCATCCAGAGGAAGTGAAAAGCTGCTAAGTTTATTCCTAAGATGCTCAGGTCGAAAAACAACAACCTCTGTCTTGTCTGAGTTTAAAAGCAGAAAGTTAAGGGTCAAACAGTGATGTTGTATGGCCTGGGTGCAGTATGCAGTTTAGCACTGTCTTGCTGAAAAAGACATAGTTTGGATGGTATTGTATATGTTGTTATAAAACCTGTATACTGTAGTGCTGGACACAGTTCCACTAATCTACTACCAGCTAATAGTGGAGCTAATGTCATGTCATAATGGAATAAGATAGAACTTTATTGATCCTTCAGCAATAATAATAACTAATGTAATGTTTCTACACATGTGCGCAGCTGTGGATGAGTGGTTGGAGCAGTTGTCTTTCAATGGGAGAGTTGGGGGTTCTATTCCACCAGCAGTCACGTGCTGAAGTGTCCCTGGGCAAGACACGGAACCCCTCATTGCCTCTGATGTGTGTCCCATCAGTGTATGAATGTGATAAAGCACTGGTTAGTCTTTGTATAGATCTAGTAGAGTGTTGTATGAATGGGTCAATAAGGGCTCAGATTGTTGTAAAGAGCTTTGAGCATGCTGTATATAAGTACAGTCCATTTACAGACTTTTTACTGATTTGTTGACAGTTTAACTAATTACCGTAATTTAAAAAAGCTCCTTCAACTGTTTCTTGTATCACTTTTTTAACAGCCTTTTAACATAATATAAGACTTTATTTATCCCACAATGGAGAAATTCAGACATCACAACAGCAATGAGACAAGAGTACAGAAAAAACAAAAAGTAAAAATAAAAATAAACAACACACAAGGTATTTACAGAAAAAAATATAGGATTGCACTATCTCTCCATATACTGTATGTACTGACTTCACTTTTATTTTAAATGTTTGAAAAACTTATTTAACGTGTTCTGTATTAAAATTCAAAACTACCTTATTTTCCCAGTTACATTAATTATAAATAATAAACATTTTGTACATATCCTGATGCATGCTCAATAATCCAGGTAGAAAAATCTAAAAAAGTTCAGTCTGATCCTCTGGACATTCAAAAAAACAAAACAAAACAAACACTTTGTAGAAATGTTTCATATTTTATCTAAAATACTTCCTCAGTCTGAGGTGCTGTATTCAGCTCAGTCTTATAAATATTCAACCTTTATTTAAACAGATTAATCCCATTGAGCCTCGAGGACTCATTTACAAGAGAGACCTGGCTACAAACTAAAGAATGATGACAACAGCAACAGTAGATTTTCCTTGCACAATCAACAATAGACAAATACAGTTTTTTTTTTTTTTTTTACTGCTCACATGGTTAGGCACGTTAGGCTGATGGTCCTCCTTAATCATGTGAACAACTAGTTTTGTCTGTCAGCAGCAAACTGGTTGATCCACTATGAGAAGGTGCCATTTATATGACTGAGCTGAATACAACATCTCAGACTGAAGAAGTCTTTCGGACGAAAGATGAAATGTTTCAACTTTTTATAGTTCTGTTTTGTTTTTTGTCCAGACTTAACTTTTTGAGATTTTATACATATGTTCTAATGTGGAAAAAACAGGTTTATGAGATTTTCATATCATTGCATTTTGTTTTTATTTACATTTTACACATCACAACGTTTTCTAAATTTAAGGTTGTAGATAAAACTCACATTATAGTTCTTTTTTTCACCCTTTTGTGACTATTGTTGCTGTTTCTTAAGAATTGCAGTGAAAATAATGATTTCATTTTGAATTCTGGAGGTAACTGTGGGCCCCTAAACCTGTTGCTTTGTGACCCACAGTGGGAACCATTGCTTTTGGACACTCGCTAATATAAACAGTCAGGCTTTAAAGGTGCTATATGTAGCTTTTGAACACGCTGGCACTTAGAAACATTTTGAACAGAGACACGTTTCTGGTCCCTCCTCACTCAGAGCCATATATGACTCAGCTCCACCTCGCTCGCGCTGCAGCCTGGAATGCTCCGCCTCCACTATGTCCCGTCTCAGGCGCTGCAAAGTTCTGTAATTATATGTTAATAGAACGTTCTAAAAAATAAAAACATGGAGCACTGGTCCAGCAACACAAAAACACCCTGAAATCTATAGAGCTTCACGCAGCCACGTTGGACATGATTTAATTCGCTCGTGACAAATCAATCCACTTCCTCATTTCTGTCAGTGAAGGAAGAAGCGAACACCGCTGCGGGCTTGCTGCAGGGTTGACAGGCGGGGGCGTGGGTTAGGGGGTGAGAAGTAAGAAGCTCTGTTTTTATTGGCTGAATGGCTGGTTATAAAGTCTGTTATTATTGGCTGGTTAACCGCGGGTGATGGGTTTTCTCAAACCAAACCCTGCAGCAACATTTTACTAAAAAGGAATCACACACATGACAAGAGTTAAAACAATGGTATATTTAACTTTGCAAAGGGAACTTGTCTCTGTCTGAGACAAGCCCGCATTGAACATTTCACAGTCGGCTTTTATACATTTTGGTCGTTGGTGGAAAACAGGTTAGACAATTATCACACAAAGATGTTTTTCGGTTCTGACTGAGAAAGAGAACAAACAGGTCTTAAAACAAAAGAGAACATTCTTATGAAACAGGAAACATTCTTTCGGTGCTTTGGTTTCGGTAAACAGTTTGTTGTGTAAGAAAAATACTTAAACAGGGAATTAACACAGATTGTTCTAGGTTTGCAGAAGTAGAGTTTTTCATATTATATAAGTTTTTAGATGATAAACATTTGAATACTCTAACATCTCGGCCCTCTTTATCATTTAAAAACTGTTTCACATTAAAGATGGATGGAATGAAAAAACCTCTGGGTCCAAACTTTTTAAAGGAAAACATTTCCATTACCCCAGGCCCTCACTGGCGGCGGCCATTTTGCAACAATTTAGGCTCATCTTTTACAAGTTTTTGTGGGCAGTAGAGTAATAACTTTTAGAACTTATTTAAACACCTAAAAACTTTCTAACAAAAATAATTCAAAGAACTTGGAGTTTAAACTGAAATAGGTTGAGAACAAAAAATTTAAACTAAAAATAAACTTAAAGAAATCTAAAATAAAATAAAAATAGACAAAAGAAATTTTAAATTAAAATAATTTAAAAACTTAAAAAGCTTTAAACTAAAAATAAAGTGTTTAACCAGTAAAAGGTAACTTCTTTCACAAAAAAACTTTCTCGAACCAACTCTTAAAGTGTGGGAAATCAATTATTGAAACACATAAAGAAAAAGCTATTTTATGAGCTATGTCTTTTATAGACCAAAAACAGAATGCATAATGGCTAAATTCGTTCTGCATTTTCTCTCGGCAAGTTGGCATACTCGGGACGTCGCATCTGATGTAGATACATGCTCAACATCAGAGATCCTGCTGTGACAGGGCAGCCCATGGAAGATTCTGGAATCCTGCTGTTCCATCTCCGGTATCATCCTGCCCCGAGATGGTCTTTAGCCAGCGTTTCGACTCTCAGTGCTTCCAGGAAGGGTCCCCGACAAAACCCATCTCCTGGGTGGGGCCAAACTCCCTCAGCATGACCTGAGCAGAATCAAAATTAGTACAAATGCACAAATAATGTTTACATATTTTTAATTCCCATACCCATATTAGTAAAGTGTTAGTTTTTTAGTATTAGTTTTAGACAAATCACCTCAACAATAGAACATTTTCCCAAAAACTTATGCCATTACTCAGTTTAGTTTCTGAGTTCAAAAACAGGATCGTCAGGGATCCTGGCACAGACAATTATTATTATAAATTTTGCTTACATCATGCAGTCTGTGGAAAGAACTTCATTGACGCATGAGCAAAATATATAATTCAAATGATCACCTTACCCATAAAAATACAATGAAACGTTAAAATGTTTCCAAGTCATAAAAAATACAGAACTACCAACGTCTCCAATCAAACCTTGATCAAGTCCACCTTAGGGACCTGTGGTTTGATCCTGTTGTCTTAGTTAAAATCTTCGTCTAGTTCGTTTTTCGGGGCGTCCCCCTAGGTTTCTTGGATCTGTGCACATTTCAACAGGGGGAAGAGAAAATGTTTTGGTTAGATATATACAAAAGCAATGTCGTTTGTATAGGTGTCAGTGTAGTTATCAATCATCTTTTAAATTATCTTTTAAATGCTATAAATGTCGTTCGTTCGTTTTTTATTTTTTTATTTTTTTATTTATTATCTTTTAAACTGTATAAATGTCATCTTTTACAATCCCTCCTTTTAAACAGTTTAAATATAAACCTAGAACTTAGAATCATAAAACTAAATTCCATTCCATTCCTATATAATTTTAATCTAAACAATCAACAATTACATAAATTTAAATTCCTTTTAAACCATCAAACAACCCAGTTGTCTCAGTTCGAAAGTAAAAACGGACCGATGTTTTAGGAAACTCCATCAATTTCAGGATTCTTGTACAGGTCTCTTGTGAATCTCTGTGACTTACTTGATCTGTAAAAACAAAAAGTCAAATGTATGATTTCAACTTTATACAAGGTTTTGAGTTTATAAAACAATTTTCATTTCAGAGTATTGGAAAAAGGCAAGCAGTCCAGCAGACTCACATTCAGTACACTAAAAATCATGTGACATGCTTCTGGCATATCTTGAAAAATGAGCTTAGTGAGTGTTTTTTATCAAAGCAAACTGCAGTTTTGACTATGACGCTGAAGTCTTTGGATGACCCTTACAGACCAAATGTGGGGTTGAACACCTTCGCCAGACTGCAGTTGTTGTTAGTGACTTTGGATAGCTGGACCATACGGCTCTTTGTCTTCATGCTGTCTCCCTTTGTCAGGAGATATGTTCAACTGTGGGCAGCAGTTCATAGTTCAGTATACAGTAAGACTTTCAGGCGGTCCCCCTTTGTCTGGAGACACGTTCAGCTGTTTTGACAAAATCCAGGACCCTCATCTGGACATAGTTTCGTAAAAGTTCACGTATGGCACACATTCAAGTTTGTTGACAGTTCTTTGCTTCAGTAGTGAAAAGTCACATTGCTTGACTTGACAGTGCATTTCTTTGTGGTTTCAGTAGCGGTGTTTTCAGAAAAGTCACATTGGTCAGACCTAGTTTCAGCGTCAACCCGTACACTTGGTGTCTGTTTCAGCAACCCAAAAACTAGAGACTCAAGATACAAAACTCAGATGTTTGTGTATGTGTAAGCTTCAGTTGCTAGTCTAGTGGAGACTTATCAAACGTATGTGTTTTGTGGGTTTAGCCAGATTTACATCCTTTATCCATAAATTCAAAGTCAAAGTCAAAGTCAAAGTCAACTTTATTGTCAGAACTGCAATATGTACAGGACATACACAGGATTGAAATTGCGTTTCTCTCAGTCCCTCGGTGCAACAGTAACCATCTAAACACTAAACACTAAAACATTTAATACACATAAGCATAAAATAGTAAAAAAGTGTAACACTGTCCTGAGTTTTTTCATAATAGTATAAAAGTATGAAAATTTACACCAACACTGAAACACCAAACACCCCTAAAACACCAAACACCCAATGAACATAAGCATAAAATGAAATAATAAAAGTGTAATACTGTCCTGAGTTTTTGCATAGTAGTATGAAAAGTATAAAAACGTAAATCTATAAAATAAACTGAAGTTTCTAGCGTTGACATTTGCAAAGAGTGGCACAGCAGCATATAAGTTAATGTACACAGTATATGTATGAGGTAGTTGATGTTGGTATAGAGGCAAAGTGGCATATGAAGTAAGGCACATAAGGCACATTTGGCATCCTTAGATAAGGCTAGTCAGAGAATGCTGTATATGTATCTGCAGTAGTGTAGATAAAAGTAGTGTAAATGTAAACAGTAGTAATAAATGTAAAGCAGTAGTAATAAATGTAAACAGTATTAATAAATGTAAACAGTGAATGTAAACAGTAGTATGACTATAGGCAGTAATGTAATACAAACATTAGTGCAAATATGAGAAGTAGT
Organism: Garcialebias charrua; assembly: GCA_038048925.1. Taxonomy (NCBI): domain Eukaryota; kingdom Metazoa; phylum Chordata; class Actinopteri; order Cyprinodontiformes; family Rivulidae; genus Garcialebias; species Garcialebias charrua. The sequence continues at coordinate 2,039 of JBBPBX010081056.1, read as the reverse complement.
GCAAACTGAATGAACACATGACCGAGAGTTTAGTGAATAACCCGTTTGATGACACAGAGTCCAGTGTTAAAAACTTTGTGTTGAGTGGTAATGTGTGAGAAAGTTTTTTGTGTTAAGGCAGTTCAAATGGGAGGGGAGGCAGAGCAGGCAGAGTGTTTAGCATTCTGACTGCCTGATGAACAGAGCTGTCTCTCAGTCTGCTGGTACGAGCCTGGAGACTCCTCAGTCTCCTCCCTGATGGCAGCAGTCTAAAGCGGCTGTGTAGTGGGTGTGTGGGATCACCTGCCATGCGGTGGGCTTTCCGAGTGAGGCGTTTGCTGTGTAAGTCCTGCAGTGAGGGCAAGGAGGTGCCGACGATCTTCTCAGCTGCTTTCACGATGCGCTGGAGGCTCTTGCGGCAGGATGCAGTGCATGCACCAAACCACACAGTGATGCAGCTGGTCAGGACACTTTCTATGGCACCTCTGTAGAAGGTGCACATGATGGAGGTTGAAGCTCCAGCCCTTTTCAGCTTGCGGAGAAAGTAGAGGCGCTGGTGAGCCTTCTTCGCCAGTGCTGCAGTGTTCCTGCTCCAGGACAGGTCCTTTGAGACGTGCACTCCCAGGAACTTGGTGCTGTCCACTCTCTCCACTGCGGTGCTGTTGATGGTCAGAGGGGCATGTTGTGCATCCCTCTTCCTGAAGTCCACGACAATCTCCTTTGTCTTCTCCACGTTGAGAGTGAGATTGTTGTGTCCGCACCACAAGGCCAAGCGGCTCACCTCGTTCCTGTAGTCCGTCTCATCGTTGTTGCTGATGAGACCTACCACTGTTGTGTCGTCCGCAAACTTGATGAAGTGGTTGGAGCTGTACGATGGTGTGCAGTCGTGTGTTAGCAGGGTGAATAGAAGGGGGCTCAGCACACATCCTTGTGGGGCCCCTGTGTTCAATGTGATGGTGCTAGATGTGTTACTCCCGATCCGTACTGTCTGTGGTCTCCCGGTCAGGAAGTCTAGCAGCCAGTTACACATTGAGGTGTTCAGCCCCAGACTGTCCAGTTTATGGATGAGCTGTTGGGGGATGATGGTGTTGAATGCCGAGCTGAAGTCGATGAACAGCATTCTAACATAAGAGTCCTTCGTGTCCAGATGTGTGAGAGCTGTGTGGAGGGCAGAGGAGATGGCATCGTCGGTTGAGCGATTAGGTCGGTATGCAAATTGGAAGGGATCCAGGGAGGCAGGGAGGACAGATGTGATGCTTTTCATGACTAGCCGTTCAAAGCACTTCATCAGGATGGGGGTGAGTGCTACTGGGCGATAGTCATTGAGGCATGCGGGCGTTGCCTTCTTTGGGACAGGGATGATGGTGGTGGCTTTGAAACAGGTGGGGACGATGGCCTGGCTCAGTGAGATGTTAAAGATGTCCGTGAAGACCGCTGCGAGTTCCCCTGCACAGTCCTTCAGCACACGACCAGGTATGTTGTCAGGACCAGAGGGCCTGGCCATCAGGAGAGGGGGGGAATTTATGTGCAGGTGTGCTGTTACTTGCCTCAAACCGAGCGAAGAACTCATTCAGTTCATTCAGCGTAGAGGTTGAGCTGTCACAGGTCTGGGGGGGGGTTGTAGTCTGTGATGGTCTGTATTCCCTGCCACAGACTGCGTGTATCCTTGCTGTCCTTGAAACGGTGAGCTATTTTCCTGGAATACTGCTCCTTGGCCTCACTGATGCCCTGGGTCAGGTTCTTTCTGGCTGCCTTCAGGCCCACCTGATCTCCCGCTTTGAAGGCAGCATTCCTGGCTTTCAGGAGTCTGTGAACCTCAGCTGTCAGCCATGGCTTCTGATTAGCCCGAACAGTGATGGTTTTGAGGTTGGTAACATCATCAATGCACTTGGCGATGTATGAACATACAGTGTCTGAGTACTCCTGGAGACATGTGTTGTTGTTTGTGGTAGCAGCTTCTTTGAACATACCCCAATCTGTGGTGTCAAAACAGTCCTGGAGTGCCTCTGAAGACCCCTCTGGCCACACTCGTATCTGCTTGCGGACTGGTTTTGTGACTT
>JBBPBX010081055.1:0-16034 GCA_038048925.1 Garcialebias charrua | reverse complement strand
AGAGTCAGAGTCAGAGAGAATTTATTGTCATTTGCACCGCATGTAGTACATGTGTTGAAAACGAGATTATGTACACAGGGTCCCAGTTACATCCAACAACAAATGCAAGAGAAAAACAATAATAACATCTAGGATTAACTAAGAGAGACATCAGCTAGTAATACACTAAGCCCTAATGTAGTAGAAAAACATCATTATAAACAGCAGCACGAACATGAGTCATTATGAGCAGATGGTCACAGATGAACGCAGCAACAAGAAACAGATCAGTATCAACATGATGTGACATTTTGCAGTGTTTATTCTTATTATTTATTTATTCATGAGTCTGACAGCCTCAGGGTAGAAGCTGTTCCTCAGTCTAGTGGTTCTACATTTGATGCTCCTCAACCTCCGTCCTGAGGGGAGTGGGGCAAAGAGTGAGTGTGCTGGGTGAGTGAGGTCTTTCATGATGCAGGTGGCTCTTTTCCTGCATCTGGAGGTGTAAATGTCTGTGATGGTGGGGAGACTGACTCCAACAGACTTCTGTGCAGCCTTCACCACTCTCTGTAGAGCTTTCCTCTCTGCAACTGTGCAGCCTCCATGCCACACGTTGATGCTGGAGCACAGGATGCTCTCCACTGCACACCTGTAGAAGGAGGTGAGGACTGGGCTGCTCAGACCAGCTCGTCTCAGCCGTCTGAGGAAGTAGAGTCTTTGATGTCCTTTCTTGATCAGGCTGGTGGTGTTGTTGCTCCAGCTGAGGTTATCATTCAAGTGTACACCCAGGTACTTGTAGCTGGAGACCACCTCCACCGCAGATCCACCTATATACAGTGGGGTGTGGGTGTGTTTGTTCCTTCTGAAGTCCACAATCATCTCCTTCGTCTTCTTCACATTCATGTGAAGGTTGTTCTCTTTGCACCAGCTCTCCAGATGTTCCACCTCCTGTCTGTAGCTGGATTCATCATTATCTGTGATGCATCCCACCACAGCTGTATCATCTGCAAACTTAACAATATGACAGCCTGGATGTGTGGCTGTACAATCATATGTGAGCAGAGTGAACAGAAGAGGGCTCAGCACACATCCTTGAGGAGAGCCAGTGCTGAGGGTGATGGTGGAGGAGGAGAAGTTGTGGATCTTCACGGACTGTGGTCTGTTTGTTAAGAAGTCTAGTACCCAGTTACAGATGGAGGGGCTTAGTCCAAGTGTGGATAGTTTGTCTATCAGAGTTTGGGGGATCATGGTGTTGAAGGCAGATGTGAAGTCCACAAAGAGCAGACGCACGTATGAGTCCTTCTGATCCAGGTGGGTGAGAGCAGTGTGGACCACAGAGGAGATGGCGTCCTCTGTTGATCGGTTCTCGCGGTATGCATATTGATGAGGGTCCTCGCTGATGTTGACGGTTGTCTTGATGTGGGACATGACCAGTTTCTCAAAACATTTAGCGACTATCGGGGTGAGAGCCACCGGTCTATAGTCATTCAGACCAGTCACTGTGGAGCTTTTTGGGACTGGGATGATGGTGGCAGTCTTCAGGCAGGTGGGAACTGACTCCAGTGAAAGTGAGGTGGTGAAGATGTCAGCCAGCACCTCACAGAGCTGGTCCGCACATTCCTTCAGAACTTTCCCTGGGATGTTGTCTGGACCCGTAGCTTTATGAGGGTTGATCCTTCTGAGACTACCTCTCACTTCTGCTGCGGTCACTTTGAGGTGCTCCTCGTCTGGTGATGAGGTGAGTCTGGTGCTAGCTGGTCTGTTTGGATCTTCAAAACGTGCATAAAACTTATTGAGGGCATCAGGCAGGGATGGGTCCCTGGGGCATTGTTTGCTTTTGCCCTTGTAGTCTGTTAAGCATTTGATGCCCTGCCACATGCTCCGTGGATCATGTGAGATGAACTGACCCTCGATCCTCTGTGCATACGCGGCTTTGGCCTTCTTTATGCCATCATCCAGTTCTCTCCTGCACTTTCTCAACTCCTCAGTATCTCTAGACTTGAATGCAGTGTCCCTGGCTGCCAGCAGGGTGCGGACATCCTTATTTAGCCAGGGTTTTTGATTGGGGTAAAATTTAACATACTTTCTTATGGATACATTTTCAGCACATGTACTGATGTAACCCAGGACTGAGGAAGCATAAAGTTCCAGGTCAACTGAACTTCCATTCGTAGCTGCCTCTTTGAAGACAGACCAGTTTGTGTTTTCAAAGCAGTCTCTTAGCATGGGGTACTATCTTGGCGCCACAATGTGATCTCTCTTTGTTCCGGCTTGGAACGTCTGAGTGGGGGTAGCTGTCTAGGGACCAATAACAGGGAGCGATGGTCGGAAGCCCCAAGCGGTGGGCGTGGCTTCGCCGTGTACGCCCCCTTCACATTCGTGAAGACTTGGTCTAGCGTCTTACAGCTGACCGTTTATGTAGAGTTTATCCACAGAGATGTTAGCTCTTCTTCCTTCACTTATATTTTTCTTTCTTATCGGGTACAGAACGCGCCTTCTATTCAGAATTTCTACAGGGAATTGATCATTTATGCTAAAATGTGTGCCACGCAGTTCCCTACCTCGGCTTTTAACCTGTTCTTTTTGCTTGAAATGTTCGAATTTAGCTATTATTGGCCGTGGCCTAGTATTCTCAGGTTTTTTACCTCCCAGGCGGTGAACTCGATGAAAAGTGATCGATTTAACTGTTTCAGTCGGCAACTTTAGCTGGTTCTGAATGAATGCCCGAACCGAGGCTTCAGGATCCTCTTCCGCTAGCTCCTGAATTCCAGAAAACACTAGATTTTCTCTCATGCTTCTGGCTTGAATATCTAAAATTGATTCCTTCATCTTCTTATTATCGCCAGAAAGCTGCGTCACCTGATCTGTTATTTTTTTCACTGTCCCCTTCAACTCTTTATTTTCTTTAGCGAGAGATTCTACCTGTTGTTGACTGAACTCGAGCGATTCTCTCAGGCTCTGGAATTCCTTTTGTAGTAGCTCCACTAACGCTAGCCATTGGAAATGTAATGTAACCGGGTTCTGCTTCACTCCACTGTACCAAGCCAGCTCAAGTAACCCCTCAACTCTGCGTTGTGTAGTTTTTAAGGAAGACAAGGGGCTTCTGCGTGATCAGTCAGTTTATTTCCTGAATGAGAACACATCAGGGTTTGAATCAGTGCAACGATTCAGCTTCGTTCAGCACACTTGTGCAGCTTTCACAGACTGGAAACTAGAAACTCCTTTTCTACTTTGGTCCAAAATTTTCCTGTACACAACACACAAATCGTGTTGTATATATCGTGATATATATCGTTATCGTGATATAAAAAAGTCCATATCGTGATATATGATTTTTTTCCATATCGCCCAGCATTACCTGACTGTATGATTGTTTTGTTGTGTGTACAGCACTTTGGTCCTGTGGATGTTTAAAGTGCTCTTTAAATAAAGCTGGTATGATATAGTATGGTAAAATGAATAGGTGAAAAATCTGTGTACTGTTTATGAAATGTCCTTATAACGTCGTCATTCGGACTTAATAAATGTAGACGAATGGCAAGAGAGACAAGGGGATCACAACTGAAGGAGTTGAGCTATCTGAAGGTAACATTGTTGATGTCCAGGACAGCTACAAATACATTGGAATCCCACAGGCAAATGGCAATCATGATGAGGCCACGAGAAAGTCAGCCATGTACATTCATTCATTCATTCAACCTTTATTTATACAGGCTAGCCTCGTTGAGTCACGGGGACTCATTTACAAGAGGGACCTGTCTCACTCACACCAAACAACCATCCACTCTCACACTCACACCTAGGGTCAATTTAGAGTCACCAATCAGCCTAACAAGCATGTTTTTTGGTCTACATTTTTTGTACATACAGAGATTACCTGAAGATTCATCTGAATGACAAGAACAAAGTTCAAGCCATCAACACGTGTTTTTATGTGCTTTTTCAACCATCAGATACCCTGCCTCACAATGCTGAATCCCACACCCTGGTACTGTACACTAAGCCAAAAGATCTAGACAGAAAACTAGTGAGCATCAGAGCTACTATACAAGATGAACATAAGATCTGGACCACAAGTACAGTACATCAGTAAGAAAACCCTCAATGATGATCTGGTGATTGAATGTCTCTGGCACCAGAATCCCAGAGTGGAAAAGAAGGAACATGAGGAGCCATCATGGAAAGATAAGTCTTTGCACCACTGGCAGATTAAAGAAGTGGCTGATGTCAACAAACCTAACCATTTCCTAGAGAGGGCTGGACTTCAGGACAGTACAGAGGCACTGATCATGGCAGTTTAAAATCAAAATAAGCTTGAAACATCTGTGCCAGATACAAGCTGGAGTCAAAGTGGGAGGCTTCACCATGAGTACCGGTAGTAGACAATGATGGGGCTAATTTGTTCTGCTGTGAATACAATTTTATTTTCACCTACCGGTATCTGCCAGCCCTGTTGGCAGCAAGTGTGTGCATCCCAGAGTTTTGTGACCACATTGACTGCGTACTACCGTACTCACCTCTTCCTTTTTAAATAGTGGTGTCAAAGGTGCAATAGACCAAAAAGACACTGAGTCAAACCTCAAGCATAGGGGTGGGCGATATTACCAAAAAATGATATCACGATATATTTTTTGAAATACCCCGATAACGATATCAGACGATATTTCACAACAGTCACCAGAATACAAAAAAAATATTCATATTTAACAAGCAAAAATATATATACCGCACCAGCCGCCACTGAGGTGTGCGGTAATGACTATTCTAACACTTTAACACATTTTAAAAGAGCATACAGTAAATAAAAATAATAATTTCTTACTTTAAGCGGCAGCTTCTGTCATCAGTTTGCTGTTAGCTCCAGCTGTTAGCTCCAGTTGTTAGCACCGCTGCGTTACGTCTGAGCTTCGCAGCTTTCTGTAGCACCACGCAGTTTAAACCCTTTACAGAAGGACTGTTAGTATCCTAACTTCATACAGTTGGAGACAGAAAAAGTTTTAATGACTTACCGACGCCGCAGTCTGTGCGCGCCGCGTTCAGCTGTTAGCATTTTAGCCCCCAAACCCGCAGCTCCGGGCAGTCCGGTTTAGCTGCACGCACCTCCTAAAAGGTTGTCGGCTTTATTATTCCAAGTTAGCGCGTTGTCCCCCGATGTCTTCGGCTTCCAGTCCGACATCGAGGCGAGCTCCAGGGACCTCTGATCGCTCAAAGCCGGCTGCCCGGTGAAGCTACGAGGATGCAGCTATGAGGCTAATGCTAGCTCGTTCCTCCTCCTCGGGTTCGGTGTGCGCGCGCATGCGTATTAACAAAATGTAGGGCATCTCCACATGAAGGCAGTCTCCACGGAACACCGGCTGCTGTCTGCTGCTTCACGCGGTCCGCGTTCCTCCACAAAACCACCGTTATCGCAAAGTGACGCAGTCAAATGACGTCATCATAGGATGCCGCGATATAATTTTTTTCACCGGTGTCAAAAAATCCACCGGTATTATCGTAGACGAGACGATATGGCCCACCCCTACTCAAGCAGCAGAAGAAAAACACCATGTACATTCATTTTAAGGAAATACTGTGTTACGTAACGTGCTTAAGGACCTTTTATCCCTCAGGTACCACAAGGAAACTAAAACGGCATCTAAATCCTGACAAGTAATCAGTCAAGCTTTGTTCTTTCTTGTTTTTGTGGATAGACAGTTAACACAGCAGCACATCATCATTGCCACTTATGGTTGTAGTTAATGTTGTAAGCCGAGTGAAATGCTCTGGTGCAACTGAACTAGCTAGGCACACCTTTTAGAGTGTAGGTGTGCACAAATGGTTGTCTGTACGGACACAGAAAAACAAAACAACTGTTTACACCCTTAGATATTGTAGAACTTCACAATCTAGACCATATGTGTCAAACTCGAGGCCCGGGGGCCAAATGTGGCCCTCGTTTACATCTTATCTGGCCCCCAATATGTTATTTTAATTGTAAAATAATTTTATCACTTTAATTTTTTTTCACTAATCTTTGATTATGGTGTCAAATGTGCAACAGAGAACATCAAATGAGACCAATCAACTCATGTTGAAGAACCTGCAGCCACTACAAGATGTTGGGTATCTAACTTGAGTTAATGTAGATTCAGAAATCGGCCCTTAGTTTGAAAAAGGTTTTAATTTTGGCCCCCTTTTGTAAGCTCATCCATCATGTAAGCTCATGATGGATGAGCTGCATGATTGGCATGGAATTTTTATTTAAAATAAATTATTGTAAATTATTTAGCACCTGTGTGCAACCCACAGCTGTGAGAGGAGCTTCCTCCTGCAGCTGATCAGCTGATCTTTATGCAGAGCGGAGAAATGGGCGTGGCCGAGAGTGCAGGCGGAGGCAGATAGCTGACATCATGACGTTCTGTGTTCTTTTAGAGCGTTTAGAGTTTAGAAACATTGTTGAGAATATTGCAAGAGTGTGGGAAGGGTTTAAAAAGCCTTAATTTATATATATATTAGTGCTGGACGATAATTCAATAACGATAAATATCACGATATACTTTTATTCAATAACGATGATATGAAGTTTAAGCATATTTTCGATATTTCGATAGGATTTTACAACGTTTCACTGACGTTTTTCTGTTTCTGTTCGGGTTGGAGCGGCTGCTTCAACAACCCGCCCGGACAGAAAAAGCTGTGACACAAAACGTGCGTGGTGACGTCGTTGTTACGCAGCGCTCACTCCAGCAGCAGGCGTTAGCGGTAGCAGGCTAAAAGCTAAGCTAGTCTCCAAAGCGCGTTAAGTTTTCGCTTCAAAACGAGTCAAACGAGTGCTCATGACCGTCAGAATGTGACTGAACAAAGTTTCACAAGCGAAGAGAAAGAGACGACATCACTGATGAGAGGAAAGACTAATTCGTAGGTGTGGACGTAGTTCGGTTTTGTTAAACTGCAGGTCTCATCTGCAGCGAGTCTTACTCGGTTTCTTTATTTTGCAAAACGTGACAAAGTCGTTCTAACTAGCGGTGGGAACATCTAACTTGTTTAATCTGAAGAGTTTCCACTCGATATAATATGATGAGAGTCAGAAGATGAAGAACAATAAAGTTTGAGCCAACGTTTCCCTGAAACTACGACGTAAACAAACAGCCCCAGCAGCGCTGCATGTTTTTTTATTCAAAATAAAACAAATTCATCAGAAGAAGAAAAAACACTGAATGAAAATGTGCAGAAAGACGAAAATAGTGTTTTAATATCTGCCCCTTGTTTAAAAAATACAAAATAACTACAAACAAACAACAACCTTCACTTCACCTGCACCACACCTTCCCAACAACTTTGATTTAATCATCTTTTAAAACATATAAATAGTTTTAGAAATGTTTATGGTGATATCAAGTCAACACAATCCTGTTTCCTGATTTACAACTCAGCTCCTTCAAACTAGTCCTAAATGGAGGTTTTACAAACATTTACATTCCCTTCAGGGTTTAATAACTTTAAACAAATTTTAATTGAATATTTGGGGGGTAATTTTTTTTCAGTTTTATACATGACTTGTAAAATACTATGTTCAACCAAATCATAAAATTTTAATAATTTAAACTGATGAAATATTTGTTGGGTGACCATAGCACTTCCTACTAATAATTCTTGTAGCTCTTTAAAAACAAAACAAAAAAAAACAGGGTTTGTAATAGTTTTACATGCTTTTCCCCAAACTTCAATACAACAGATTAAATATGGAACAATCATTACATTATTCAATATATTCAAAACTTTGTCATTCAAAAACTATTTTACTTTATACAGTAATGCAATTGATTTTGTTATTTTTATTCTTAAGTAATTTCCATGAGATTTCTATGTCAGCTTCTTATAAATAACAACACCCAAAAGTTTTATTTAATTAACTATGAATTTCAATGCTGTAAATTTTAAAGATGTTTAAAGTTAAAACTATTAATATTGACACAGTTGAGAATTTTATGGCAAGAAAGTTCATGCTCAATAATCCACGTACCAAATCCAATAATTTTCAGTCGGGTCATCTGGACAGTTTCTTTTTATAGAAATTGGATGGAGGATGGAGGGTGAAACGTTTCTATAAAAAAGAAAGTGTCCAGATGACCCGACTGAGAATTATTGGGTTGAGAAGTTTATGTTTATTTGATGGTGATTTCCATCTTTTTGGAGGCTAAATACAAATACAAGGAGAACATTAATTTATTTGTATAGTTTATAGTTTTTTTTAGGCTTTTATATTGTTTATATCGATATCGAATTATATCGTTATCGACCGAAATTAAGAACTATATCGTGATAAAAATTTTGGCCATATCGTCCAGCCCTAATATATATATATATATATATATATATATATATATATATATATATACTACCGTATTCGTCGGCGTATAAGTCGCACCGGAGTATAAGTCGCACCAACCTAATTATGCCCAATTAAATGGAAAAATCAACGTATAAGTCGCATCGGCCTATAAGTCGCACCGGCCTATAGGTCGCACCTCACGTGAACTGGTGTTTTGCCCAAAATGGACTGGCTGCCAAATTGTTTGGAAGGACTTTTGACAAGATTATCACATAAAAACTACAGTATTTTGTTTGATGTGTCTTAGTTGAACTTTTCATTAATAAATGAACATTATTTTGGACTGGCTGCCAAATTGTTTGGAAGGACTTTTGACAAGATTATCACATAAAAACTACAGTATTTTGTTTGATGTGTCTTAGTTGAACTTTTCATTAATAAATGAACATAATTTTTGTATATTTTGTGTCTTTCATCATTTATCTTTAAAGATAAACACATAAAAATATATTTTTATTAGCTGACATTACAGTAAAAAACGTGTCTCAGTTTAAAATGATGACAGAAACAGATACTGTATTTATTTTATGGTTTTTATTTATTTATTCAAAACCATTGAAGTCTTCATCTTCTGTGTCACTGCACCATTTTTGGACCAGGCAGATGTCAACAGTGTAGGTACTGTAAAGGGTTTCTTAGCGCCCATAGCGGCCGAAACTGGTACTGCACCATTTTTGGAGTTTTTGACCAAAGTCAAATTATGACCAAAATATTGGAAAAATCGACGTATAAGTCGCACCGGCCTATAAGTCGCAGGGCTTAGAAATGTAGGCAAAAAGGTGCGACTTATACGCCGGAGAATACGGTAAATGGTAAATGGAGCTTATTTATATAGCGCCTTCCAGCCCCCTCTGAGGAGCCCCAAAGCGCTTTACAATACGAGCCATCTACCCATTCATACACACATTCATACACCGTTAGTGGTAGCCTGCCTTGTAGGGCGCTATCCAGACCTACCGGGAGCAACTCGGGGTTAAGTGTCTTGCCCAGGGACACAACGACACATGGTGGGCGGATGCGGGACTCGAACCTCCGACCTTCCGATTGGGGGTCGACTGCCATTACCACTGTGCCACGGCCGCCCAAAAACTACTACTTACTACTTGTACTGCTATTCCTACTTCACGGTTTTTCACTTATCATGGGGCTTCAGTGTACAGATCCCCGTAATAAACAAGGGACTATTGTATTTGTTTTGAATTCAATATTTCTGTTTTCAGATTTAAAATGTTATTAATACACAATTAATCAATTTCATCAATACCTGAGGGATTCAACTACACCTTTTCTTCCTGTGTATATTTGAGCAGATTTCATTTATTTATTGAAAAAACAAAGCAGAATTCAAATGTTCAACATTCTCTAACAGACTGAAACAAATAGGTATTTTTTTTCCTGTGCTGATTGTCGAGTGTTCATTCTTGATGAAAAAACCTAGTGCAGCCTTCTGTCTCTCTGAGGATGATTTTAGAATATATTTAGCTGATGGAGTAATCAATTGTGCCAATATAAACTACATAGATATTATGATGACATTGTTTTAACCTGTTTAACAAAGTTAGTGATATTTCTAAGAAACACACACATTATGACAATTATCCTGGAGTCACTTCCTCTCCAACACACCAGAAATGTTTTAACACGCTGCACAGAGATCACTGATGTGAGTGATGGTACTCTGTGACCAAAGTAAGTGGCTTGTATTTGTGCATGTTAGGTGTAATAGTTTATCAGGTGGAAAATGTTTCACATTTGGAACAAAATTCTAGGCAATACAACTTAGTCATATCGGGTCTTGCGATAAAAACTTCGTATTCAAAGGCCACTTCTGTCAAAGGTATTGCTGAAGATGCATCTCCACAGGAGCAGAGGTCTCTGGAAGAACAAGTGGTGACTTTTCTCCATGACAAGGAAATAGACATTAAGTATGAAGACATTTCTCTATGTCATACCTTGCCCAGCAATGCTGATAGATCTAAACCGGTTATTGTGGTAAGATTCATTAGTAGGAAATCTAAAAACGCCGTAATCATGCAAGCAAAAAAACTTAAGGGAACTAATGTGTATATAAACGAACATTTAACCCAAAAAAATGGTCTAATTGCACGCGAAGCAAGGTTGTTACGTAAAAAGAAAAAGATAGTCTCAACGTGGACAAAAAATGGAAAGATATGGATTAGAGTACAGGAAGGAGAGCAAGCGAAATTGATACATGATGTGAAGGACTTGGAAAAATTTGGATAAGTTTTAATGACGTCTAATTGTGACCTATGATTCACTTATAGGGACAACAAAGAAAAATCGGTCAAATGGAAAACACACGGATTATTCATGATGAATGATGATATGGAATTAAAAATATATAATGTTGATGAAGAGTTAAATAGTAGTCTTTTTCCAACTAAAAAAGACAGTAAATATTATAATGAAGAACAGTTTAAGGATGTTAACATGACAGATGAAGATCTTTCTATTATTCACTTGAACTGTAGAAGTTTAAATGCAAATATAGATAACATGCTAAACCATCTCCAAAACATAAAAAACACTTTTAAAATAATAGCACTATCTGAGACATGGCTTAATGACGAAAATATAAATACCATACATATTGAAGGATATAATTTTCATTATATTAACAGAAAAAATAAAAAAGGAGGAGGAGTGGCTTTATTTATAAATAAGGATATAAGATGTAAGTTCATTGAAGAAATGTCAATGGTCGTTGATAATATGATGGAAATGATCACAGTGGAAATAATAAACAAAAATGGAAAAAATATAATAATAAGTTGTGTTTATCGATCACCATGTTCAAAGATAGAGACATTTACTGATAAAATATTAGAGTTATTAATTAAAAGCAGAAATAAAAAAGTTTTCTTATGTGGAGATTTCAATATTGATTTAAACATGACAGATTCGAATAATATTAGTATATTTATGAACTCAATGACTAGTTTAAATTTATATCCATTAATATCAAATCCGACAAGAATAACATCTCAAAGTGCTACATTAATTGACAATATATTTACTAACATAACAGATGGCGAGGTGATAAGTGGTATAATGATGATGGATATCAGTGATCATTTACCTATCTTCTCAATTTATAAAAGTGATGAAAGCATACCAAATAAAACAAAAAAATAAATACGATAATAAACACATCAAAAAAAGCATTGGATAAATTCAAAGAAGATTTAGACGTACAAAAATGGGATGAAGTATATGTTGATGATGTAAACAAATCTTATGACGAATTTATGAGGATCTTGAAGTTTTATTCAAAAAACATTGTGTTCAAAAAATATACACAAAGGATAAAAAAGTTGATCATCCTTGGATTACAAGTGGATTGAAGAATGCATGTAGAAAAAAGAATCATCTTTATACATGTTTCTTGAAATCCAGAACATCAGATGCTGAAGAAAAATACAAAAAGTACAAAAATAAATTGGTAGGGATTATTAGGAAACAGAAACGGGAATATTATAGTCAACTATTACATAAATGCAGTGGAGATATGAGGGCAACATGGCGAGTAATCAACAATGTATTAAGCAAACATAAGGGTAATATGGGATTGCCACAACATTTTATACAAAACAATGTGGAAATTTATGATGATACGGAAATTGTAAATGGATTTAATAATTACTTTGCAAATGTGGGATCAAATCTTGCAAAGTCAATTCCTAAAGTGGATAAAAATGTGAATTATTTGATCAGCAGTTGTGCAAATACTGTAGTATGTTTCTGATTGGAACTAGCAAGGAAGAAATACTGTAATGAAGGTAGTGGGACAATTTGCGGATAAAAGATCCAAAGATTGTGAAGGAATGGATATGAAGGTTGTGAAAGAGATACTGTAATAAGTTGCGTTATAGAGCCAGAGTATATATCTGTAATCTATCATTTTCTAAAGGCATATTCCCTGAACGAATGAAAATTGCTAAGGTGATTCCAATTTTTAAAAATGGTGAGAAATGTTTATTCAATAATTATAGACCTGTATCGCTGTTGCCACAGTTCTTCAAAATTCTTGAGAAATTCAAGAAAGTTCATTCTCAATAGTCCAGGTATCAAATCCGCTCATTCTCAATCAGTTCATCTGGACAGTTTCTTTTTTGTAGAAACGTTTCACCCTCACTCCAGAGGGCTTCGTCAGTCAGAGTAGTCCAAAGCACACTGAAGTTAACCCACCAAGTAAACAACTTAAGTGGACCAACCAGTTTGCTGTAGCCAAGATGGTTTCTGGGGGCTTGTCCCTCGTTGACTCCTCCCAGGCAGGCAGACATGTCCAAAGTGGTTCAAGACAAGAAAGTTCATTCTCAATAGTCCAGGTATCAAATCCGCTCATTCTCAATCAGTTCATCTGGACAGTTTCTTTTTTGTAGAAACGTTTCACCCTCACTCCAGAGGGCTTCGTCAGTCAGAGTAGTCCAAAGCACACTGAAGTTAACCCACCAAGTAAACAACTTAAGTGGACCAACCAGTTTGCTGTAGCCAAGATGGTTTCTGGGGGCTTGTCCCTCGTTGACTCCTCCCAGGCAGGCAGACATGTCCAAAGTGGTTCAAGACAAGAAAGTTCATTCTCAATAGTCCAGGTATCAAATCCGCTCATTCTCAATCAGTTCATCTGGACAGTTTCTTTTTTGTAGAAACGTTTCACCCTCACTCCAGAGGGCTTCGTCAGTCAGAGTAGTCCAAAGCACACTGAAGTTAACCCACCAAGTAAACAACTTAAGTGGACCAACCAGTTTGCTGTAGCCAAGATGGTTTCTGGGGGCTTGTCCCTCGTTGACTCCTCCCAGGCAGGCAGACATGTCCAAAGTGGTTCAAGACAAGAAAGTTCATTCTCAATAGTCCAGGTATCAAATCCGCTCATTCTCAATCAGTTCATCTGGACAGTTTCTTTTTTGTAGAAACGTTTCACCCTCACTCCAGAGGGCTTCGTCAGTCAGAGTAGTCCAAAGCACACTGAAGTTATCCCACCAAGTAAACAACTTAAGTGGACCAACCAGTTTGCTGTAGCCAAGATGGTTTCTGGGGGCTTGTCCCTCGTCGACTCCTCCCAGGCAGGCAGACATGTCCAAAGTGGTTCTTGAGAAATTTTTTGTGTCCAGACTGGACAATTTTATTGGTAAACATAATATCTTGAGTAGTGATCAGTATGGGTTCAGATCGAATAATTCAACATGCCTGGCTCTTATGGACTTGATGGAACAGGTTACTACAGCGATAGATGAGAAGAAATATTGTGTTAGTCTATTTGTTGATTTAAAAAAGGCTTTTGACACCATTGATCATACTATTTTGATTGAAAAATTGAAACAATATGGTATTAGAGGTCAAGCCATACAGTGGATATCTAGTTACTTAAAAGATAGAAAACAGTTTGTACAGATCGAAGATATTAGATCTCATCTATCCAATGTGTCATGTGGAGTACCGCAGGGTTCAGTTCTTGGGCCTAAGCTGTTCATATTGTATGTAAACGATTTAGTGGGTATAGTATTTCTTCTGGGGTGGGGATTAGGTGGATGTCCTGGATGATGGTCTTGGACTATACTTGGCCGGTGTGCGGGCCCCGGTTGGGGCCTGTTCTTGGTGCTTCCTGGCTCTGTCGACGGTTGGGCGGGCGCTCTTGGCCGTGTCGTCCATGTGGGATTTTGTGTCCTCTTGGACGGCGGGCTGACTGCGGTTCGCAGGGGTCGTGGCGGCCCTGGCGGGTGTGGGCTGTTGGTTCTGCTGTTGGCGGCCCTCGGGGCCGTGTCCCTCTCTGGTCTTGGCTCAATGTCCTGGCGGTCGGAGAGGTGTTTCCTTTACCTCGCTCCTTGGGTGGACCTTGGCGAGCTGGGGGGTAAGCAGGGTCAGCGGGGGAGCTGACTCGCTGTGGGAGCACTGTTCCTGCAGTTATTTTTCTCCCCATCCCTCAACACGCACCTCCGCCCTCTTCATCTTAAATTAATACATGTAGGGAATTTGGGTCTCGGGTGTGCTGCAATGGTTTTACATCTCTGTTGTTAAGAGCACCTGGGACTCAATTTTATATACACTTTAGACATTCATTCATAAACATCTTCATAAAAGTCACATATAGGGAAGGAGTGAGCACTATGGCTATGGGTGGCGGGATGACATCAATCTCGCCCCCATGCCTATGCTCACTCAACATTATGCATTTAGACAATTAGGGCCTGGGTTAGAGTTGGAGTGGAGGGGAAACTGGTATAATGCCAGCCTTTGCTCCTTCTCTTTCCTTTTTAAATACACTTTACAACAACACTCACCAACAGTACATTTGGGGACGGGGGTGTGTGTGTCGGGGTCTTGATTTGTTAATTTCAATTTTATTTATTATGTATTTATTTATATATTATTTATTTATTTTTCTCTTGCCCCCCTGGTTGCCTTGCGGACATTCTGGGGGTGGGCCGTCAGGGGTTGTGCTGGGGAGTGGGGGGGTTCGGGGCCTGCGGGTTCGCCGTGGGCGGGGCTGGCAGTGGGCTCCCTCTGGGGCTGCTTGGGCTCGGGTGTCCTGTCCTGTCCTGTCGGCAGGGCGCGGGGTGTGCCGGATCTTGGACGTCTGCTGCTCTCCACCCCAGAATGAATGGGTCTACCTCCTGGGTTTGGATGTGGGCTGCCCCATGTAGGTAGCAGGTACATGTCTTGGACCTAGGGGGTATAGAGTGTGCATCGGGATTATGAATGGAGCGTGTCGTTATTGTTTGTCTTTCTGTGACTGAGGGTGAGGATGAGGGTGGGTCTGAATGAGTGTGTCTGTGTATGAATGTTTTAGTGTCAGGCTGGGACTTGGACTGCCCCCTCTCTGATACTTCTGAGGCTACCCAGTGTCGCGCTCCTGCCACGTGGCCCCCTGGTGGGTGTTCCTCTGCCTACGGGCGTGCTTGGGGCCCTCACTATCTGGGGCTGGGCGCTTGGGCGTTTGTCAGCTCGGCCTGGTGGCTGCCTGGTGGGGCTCGGGTCCTCTGGTCCTGTCAGGTCTGGACCTGAGGGATGGGCGTCCCCGGTGCCCGAGCCTCGGTGACCGGCCCTGGGGCTACGTCGGTGCGGCGGGCTCCGGCGGGGGCCTGTGTATTGTCGCTGTTGACCCCGGGGGGTCATTGTGTGTGGTCCCTGGTGGGGTTCGTCCGGTTCTTCCACTTGGTCGGATCTGGGGAGTGGACGAGTGGCTCGTCCTGTTCGGGTGGTCCTGGGGACTCTGGGCTCGGGGTCCTTCCTGGGGTCTTGGGCTTTGATCGCCCCTTCGTCTGTCTCGGGCTTTGGGGGGACGGGTCTCTGATGCTTCACAGTTGCTACTAAATGTTCTATTGGAGGAACCTCATTCACTTATGCATGCTCACAACCACACACAAATGGATGCAGGGATGTATAGTAGATGTATGTAGATGGGTATATAAATGAATATAAATATATATGTATGTATATTGTATATATATTTGTAGGTATGGGTATGTGTATTTATAGAAATATTTGCAAGGTCATGAATATTATCAGTCTTTATGCTTGTATGTTTCGTTGTTGTGTTCTGTCATGTGCTTTGCAGGATTGTGGACGGAGGTTTGGTGTGTTTGCCTTGTGCTCTTTCTGTGGACAATTGTTGTTTTGTTGTTTTGTTTTGTTTTGTTGTCTCACTTTCTCTTTTCTTTCTTTC
>JBBPBX010081053.1:0-10552 GCA_038048925.1 Garcialebias charrua | reverse complement strand
TATATATATATATATATATATATACGTAGACACCTCATTGAGCGCTGAATCGTATGTCGACATTGATGCCATATTGAATGTGACACTTTAGTGCTTTTCGGGGTTTGATTATAGACACAGATTAAATGTTAAATATGAATATTTCTATATTTATCACCACAGTAATAGTGTTACACACATTAGTAGTTGTACACATTCAAAAATAATAAAAAAGTTAGTTTAGTGCTACCTATAACCTAAACATTTAAGGAGTACTCATTTTTAATAATCATGTTAAAAGTTACAAATGTTGACTTTGGTGCCTGTTTGTTTTCCAAGTATATTTGTTTTTGTGGAGGACAGGCATGAACTTAAAACACTTTGTAGAACAGTGCTTAATGAAGTTCAGTCCATTTCCTTGTATTTGTTGACCGGCAGATCCACATCCAATATGGCAGACACTCTGTATTGCTGCAGCGGGCCAGCCCGCTCAACGGAGCATCTACATATATATCTCTATGGAGGCAAATTTGACCTGCATCAAGTAATAGACAGCTGTGACGGAGAGAATCCAGTCATTTTTCAAAATAAACATTGTTCAGAATCAGATACTAAATAAGATGGAAATAATGTAAGTTATGCAATCTTTCTGTGCGGCCTGGTACCAATTGGACCATGGACCAGTCTGTGACCTGTGGTTCCCAACCCCCAAGCCACGGACCAGTACCGGTCCATGGCCCGGAGATTGGGGACGACAGATTTACAACACATACTCTGAATGAGACCTTGCAATCGCATCCAGACTAGTTTTTAAAACCCACAACACATTGGTAAAACAGTACAGTTTATTTTACAGTCACTTCTCAGGGTGATATTGCTATCACCCCAAGTGTTAACTCATGGGTTAGCACATCTCAAGTCAAAGTCAAAGTCAAAGTCAACTTTATTGTCAGAACTGCAATATGTACAGGACATACACAGGATTGAAATTGCATTTCTCTCTCAGTCCCTCGGTGCAACAGTAACCATTTAAACACTAAACAATTAATAAACAAGCATAAAATGAAATAATAAAAGTTTAGTACTGTCCTGAGTTTTTTGCATAGTAGTTTTTCATAGTAGTAAAAAAAGTATAAAAAGTTTCACCAACACCAAAACACCAACATTTAATAAACATAATCATAAAATGAAATAGAGTGTAATACTGTCCTGAGTTTTTTCATAGTAGTTTTCCATAGTAGTATAAAAGTATAAAAAGTTTCACCAACAGCAAAAATGAAAACGATACAACAGTGGTGGGTCTCATCAGCAACAACGATGAGACGGACTACAGGAACGAGGTGTGCCGCCTGGCCTTGTGATGCGGACACAACAATCTCACTCTCAACGTGGAAAAGACAAAGGAGATTGTTGTGGACTTCAGGAAGAGGGATGCACAACATGCCCCTCTGACCATCAACAGCACNCACCGAGGGACTGAGAGAAACGCAATTTCGGTCCTGTGTATGTCCTGTACAGTACATATTGCAGATCTGACAATAAAGTTGACTTTGACTTTGAAATAGAGTATAATACTGTCCCGAAGTATAAAGTATAAAAAGTATATCTATAAAATAAATGAAGGTTCTGGCATTTGACATTTGTAAAGAGTGACAAAGCAGCATATGGGGTTAATGTACACAGTATATGTATGAGGTAGTTGATATTGGTATAGAAACAAAGTGGCATTATGCAATAAGGCTAGTAAAAAGAATATATACTGTATATCAGCAGTAGTGTAGATATAAAAAGTCTAGATGTAAACAGTAGTAATAAATGTAAACAGTAGTAATAAATGTAAACAGTAGTAATAAATGTCAACAGTAAATGTAAACAGTAGTATGACTATAGGCAGTAATGTAATACAAACATTAGTGCAAATATGAGAAGTAGTGCAAACTGAATGAGCACATGACCGTGAGTTGAGTGAATGACCCGTATTGATGACACAGAGTCCAGTGTTAAAAACCCCCTTGTACATCTCAGGTGCTCCTTAAAATAGTAAGTGATAAGTCCATGGCTAAGGATAAAGGACCTAGGGATACAATTCCTCTCCTCTAGTTTGTAACCCTCCCAGTCCACGAGGTAGAGGTATCCCTGGTCTCTGCAGCAAACATCTAGGATATGCCAGATGGTGAAAGCCGGATGGTCGTCAATGAACTGGGGTGTTGGGGGGAGGTCAGTAGGTGGGTTCAAAGGACTCTCACTGAAAGGTTTAATTTGTAAAACATAAAATTTAAGGTGGGTTCTCATGAAGGTATGTAACTGTAATCTGACTGCCATAGGGTTAATGACTTTCATGATGGGGAACAGCCCCAAAAATCTGGGCACTATTTTCCTAGGATTGTCTCTGAGAGATATGCCTTTGGTAGATAACCATACCTTCTGGCCCAACTGGTAAGGACTGGGGGTACTGCAGCTATCTTCCAGTTTTTTACTTTGTTCAGCTCTGTGCACAAGAGCCCTTCTGGTTTGCCACCAAATCCTTTGACATCTGTTGAGCTGGTACTGAATGAAACAAACAGAACCTAACCCTAACCTCTCCGACTGACCACTGGACTGAGAATGATAACCAGAGGTGAGACTGGCTGAAACGCCCAAAGCTTGACAGAAGACTGCACACCTGAGATATAAACTTGAACTTAATCAGAAACTACATCACAAGGTATACAGTGGAGCTGAAAAACATGTGGAGCCATCAGTTGAGGGGTCTCCAAAGCTGTCGATAACTTAGGCAAGGGAACAAAGTGGGCAGCCTTGGAAAATCTATAAACAACATTCAATATGATGGACTTATGTTTAGAGACAGGAAAAACTGTGATAAAATCCAAGGCAATGTGTGACCACAGATGTCCAGGAGTAGGTAGTGGTCACAAAAGTCCAGTGAGGGGTTGATTATAGCTCTTGTTGTGTGCACATTGTATTACTAGTTGATGTTTCTCTTAGTTAATTCTAGATGTTATTACTGTTTTTCTCTTGCATTTGTTGTTGGATGTAACTGGGACCCCGTGTACATAATCTCGTTTTCATCACATGTACCACATGCGGTGCAAATGACAATGAAGACTCTCTGACTCTGACTCTGACATGAATGAAAGGTTGCAACAAACTCCTTGATATTGTTAGGTATGGTTGGCCACCAAAAATATATCTTAGCAAACAAAATTACTTTGTTGACCCCAAGATGACCAACAAAAAATTGGAAGTTTGTGCTCATGCAAGAACCATACTTTTAATAGTTTTGGGGATCAATCTGCATGGAGGACTGGTACCAGGATCAAGTTCTCCTTGACGAGCTTCTCTAATCTCTTTCTCAGTTCCCCAAGTCAAGGTTCAAGATTTTTTAATTATCATTTGCATTCATATTGTCATGCCATTCAAAGTCATGACCCCAATGGTACATGATGGGGTAAGGCATCCAGCCATCTTATTCTGGTTGGAGATGGAGAACTAGCAGGACAAAGCATCTGACTTGATGTTCTTAAACCCTGGGTGATATGTAAGGAAGATTGTGAGATTGTGACTATAAAGGCAAAGGCATATGCTAATCATCCCTATTTTTGTTCAAGGAGGAGCAGAAATGTCATCAGTTGTAGCTATTAGACCACAGCACCGGCCTTTAATAGTCCCCCTTCATGAATCAAAGAGGGAGGACTGAAAATACCCTCCTTCTGTCCGGCCATCCCTGTGTGCATCCTGCAAGTTGGATAATGTGAAAACGTGATCTACACACTTCCATTTTGGTGTGTGGCTACAGTTAGGTGTAAGAAAGGTCACCATTGAAAATTGTGTTGTTACATCCAAATCCAGCATGGATTGAACAATTTCTTCTTCCACTCTCCAGGATTCCTGTGCCACTGAGGAAAAGCTACAAAAATTAAAATAATAAATAAATAAATAAATATACAAACTTCCCTCTGTTCTTCTCCACAGTGTAACTCCTACTCACTTGAACATCTTACACAAAAAAAGTTGTTTACTTGCATTCTCTGTTCAAATCCAGTCCAGGAAAAAAAAAAAAAAAAACATATTCAAAACTACATTCATCTAGCTTCACCATTGTGCACACACCTGTGTGACATGGGATGTTTGATGGTAGATGTATGGAGTGCTCATACATACACACTCTCACAGACAAAATTGTGTTTCTGTCAGGGGCTAACTGTGCTTGATAAAGCTCTGAAGAAAAGTGCTAAGGAGGCCCCATAATCCAGTGCCTGCAGCTCGTGATCCATACGATCCTGCTCTGCTCATTTTGATAGAGCCGAGGGTAAGCTCTGAGCCTCTCTTAGATTTTGCATTCCTCATCTGATCCTGAAAAGTTATCAGACACCTCATCAAAAAAAAAAAATCTCATTTCAGTTCTTTCTAATCTACTCATCTCTGTCATTACACAGAGGTTATTATCCCAACGAAGTAAAGGAACATGGAATGATTGGTGAACTGAGAGCTCATCATTAAAACTTAACTCCAGTCTCACCACCATGTGCCACTTGCTGTTGATCATTTGATTAACTGGTCATCAGCAAGGTTTAGTTCATTGTAAAAACAAATGTTGTGGCAATTTCAGTTTATTTATATGGCACCAGTTAATGAAAGTCATCATGGGAAGGAAAAAAAAGGGTGAATCTAGTTAAAGTCAAATCCTGCCTAAATAACACCACATTCGCACAGTGATTTGAAAGCTCAGCTCTTTTCATCAGTAGGTGAAGCATGGTACAAAGGCCATTTCAATGGTTGACCTTGACATGTCAATTAGCAAAACTTTTTCATTTAAAAAGGGCCGTAGAATACATTGTCTTCAGTTTGTCACAGTTTTTAGTTGCATCATGCTGGTAACAGTGGGAAGAGACATTTCCATTTGAACAGAAAACACCCCCAGCAGAACCAGGCTCAAGACAAGCAGCCATCTGTTTCAGCCGGCTTTAGTCTAAGAGGACAGGGAGGGGACACAAACACAGACAGATTTGTTCATTGGTATTTCACATGCTATTTTCTAACAAACAAAAATGTTAGGCATTAATGTTGTGTGAGGTGTAGTATCAGAGGTGTAAGTACCAGAAAGGTGCACAGCTACTACCACATTCAGATTTAGTTCATTATCTGAGATTCTATGTGGTTGAGTCAATTTTCCCCAGGTGCTTACATAGCTACCCACTGCTCCCCCTGGGTGTATCTCAAGTGTGATGGGTTAAATGCAGAAAACTAATTTTACCGTTGTATGGGAACATACAATGATGACAACACAGAACACTTTACCCTGATGCATGCTCAATAATCCAGGTAGAAAAATCCCAAAAGCTAAGTCTGGTCCTCTGGACATAAAAAATAAAATAAAATGTGGAAACGTTTCGTCTTTCGTCCAAAAGACTTCCTCAGTCTGAGGTGCTGTATTCAGCTCAGTCTTATAAATAGCACCCTCTCACAGTGGATCAACCAGTTTGCTGATGACAGCTGAAACCAGCTGCTCACATGATCAAGGAGGACCATCAGCCTGACGATGGATCGTTAACACCCTGATGGTTGTTTTTTCCGGTGGCCTTTCTGGGTGGAGTTTGCATGTTCTCTCCGTGCATGTGTGGGTTTTCTCCGGGTGCTCCGGTTTCCTCCCACAGTCCAGAAACATGCATGTTAGGCTGATTGGCAGTGGTGGGCGCCAGACCGCTAGGGAGCGCTAAAGCGCTAATCCGCTTACAGTGGACCTAAACTTTTTGTCAGCGTTTTTGTGAATTGACTAACTTTTATAATTCATAAGCGGATTTGTGCTATTTTTATTTAAAATGCAGTACCGCTAATAACTAATTATCTATCAGTAAAAACCAATAAACTTATTTACAAGCTCTTATGCTGCTTGTTTTTACCTTTTTCCCCACCGTAAACAGCAGAAAGGAGGAAGGGTGTGAGGGGAAGGGGGGCAGAGCTGAGAACAGACCATGTAGGTAAATGCCTGGGGGTCCCATTTCAGCAGTGGCCCCGGCCCCGCCTCGCCCCGTGCAGTCACCTACATAACTAACATTGATCCTGCTTGTTAATATACATTTAACATAAAAATAATTATAGTTACGATGAAAACGTTCATTAAATACGCAATAAAAAAAACGGTCGATTTCTTTATCCCCCTACTAAAAATGTGACTGGCCGTGGCAAAACCAGGAACAAGTCTCCCCTGGGTCATTTTGAGTTATTTACAGAATCTTAAAGTGTGGGTTCTAAGCTATCCGATGATGCCAAACACATGTCGCTCAAAAAAAAAATGAAGAAGATACAGCCATTTCAATGTTGGCAATCTGCAAATAAGATTAGGGAGAAAACAGGCTTCAAAGTTTTGGAAGAATGTCCCCATTCCAGAAGCATTACCTGGGGGTGTTAACAATTGCTGTTCATTTACATTAATTTGCGTTAACCCAACCCCCAGAACTGACTGTCAACACAGACTCTGCCTAGGAAGGTGTGCAGAATTTCAGCTTTGCTGGCAAATAGGGGTATGAATCTCTCAGTGTCTGGAGAATTGATTTGATTCCGATTTTTGGTATCACGATTCGATTCAAAATCAATTTTTCGATTCAGAAACAATTTTTGATTCAAAAATGATTTTTCTATTAAAATGGTCATAAATTTAGTTTCAGCTTTGTAACTGACAAGCTGAAAAGAATAAACAACAATGTAAACAAATGGAGCATTTATTTAAAACAATAATTTTAAACTGAGAATATTAAACAACAATGTAAACCAATGGAACATTTATTTGAAACAATAATTTTAAACTGAGAATAACAACAATGTAAACAAATGGAACATTTATTTAAAACAATAATTTTAAACTGAAAACATTAACATTAACATTAACATTAATTATTGGGCAGCACGGTGGCACAACTGGTAGAGCTGCTGCCTCTCAGCGAGAAGGTTGCCGGTTCAAATCCCGGTCCGGGGCCTTTCTGGGTGGAGTTTGCATGTTCTCCCCGTGCATGCGTGGGTTTCCTCCGGGTACTCCGGTTTCCTCCCACAGACCAAAAAACATGCATGTTAGGCTGATTGGTGACTCTAAATTGACCCTAGGTGTGAGTGTGAGAGTGGATGGTTGTTTGGTGTGAGTGAGACAGGTCCCTCTTGTAAATGAGTCCCCGTGACTCAACGAGGCTAGCCTGTATAAATAAAGGTTGAATGAATGAATGAATGAATTAACAACAATGTAAACAAATAGAACATTTATTTAAAACAATAATTTTAAACTGAGAATATTAAACAACAATGTAAACCAATGGAACATTTATTTGAAACAATAATTTTAAACTGAGAATAACAACAATGTAAACAAATGGAACATTTATTTAAAACAATAATTTTAAACTGAAAACATTAACAACAATGTAAACAAATAGAACATTTATTTAAAACAATAATTGTAGGTTCTGTACTTTATCAAAGTTTTTGAATCATTTGATATTCATACCAAAAATACAAACAAATAATACAGGAATGCATTAAATGCTGTAACTTGAATTACCAGTACTGTATTAGGTTAGCTTAGTTGCCTGGATTCCTCTAAAACAATAAAATAAAAATATAGGAACAAATAATTCATCCATCCATCATCTTTAACCACTTCTTCCTTTAAGAGTCATGGGGCTCACTGGTGTCCATGTCCAGTCATCACTGTGCGAGAGGCGTGGGACACCTGGACAGGTCTCCAGTCCATCACATACAAATAATTCAAAATATACAGACAAAAACAGACTTCAGCCTACCAAAGTGTAGTAACCTTTAACTCAAGCATTATAAGAGGGGGACAATAATGCTGTCATTGCTGGTATCACTCAGCCCTCTGTGAATAGCAAACAACCATCAGGGTGCTAACGATCCATTGTTAGGCTGATGGTCCTCCATCATGTGAGCAGCTGGTTTCGGCTGTCATCAGCAAACTGGTTCATCCACTGTGAGAGGGTGTTAAGACTGAGCTGAATACCAGACTTAGCTTTTTTAGATTTTTGTACCTGGATTATTGAGCATGCATCAGGGTAAAATTAAACATGTTTAAAAATTGATTTTGGAGCATTTAGAATTGATTCTGAATCGCCAGGACTAAGAATCCAGAGTCTTTAAAAAATCTATTTTTTCCTACACCCCTACTGGCAAACTTCCTTTTGATCTTTAAAAAAACAACATTAATACAAAGAATTGTATTTTATGTTATTGTGACATATTATATTTAGGCATTATAGGTCTACATGTTAAGGAAGATTGTTCTAGTAGAATAATTTACACACATGCACACACAAACAGTATACAGGTGGTCCCCGACTAAGTTGGAAAATGTATGCTAGCGCTACTACGAACACCCATTTTTCAACACAAACGTACTGGTTCATAAACATGCACAGAACTTTGTTTACAAACAGTTAGCTAACACACTTTCATCTAAAAACACATTCCAGTGCTGTATTTTCTGTATGTTCTGTACAACTTTACTGTTCGTTAGTCAGCTCGTAAGTCCGGAACGTTGTAAGTCGATGTGCTCGTAAGTCGGGGACCACCTGTATTTGAGTTATGGTCAGTCACAGAAAGAGAGAGAGACATTTTGTTCTTGTATTGTTCTTTTAATTCAGTAAACCTCTTTTTGAAGCATATCACATGGTGTGGCCTCTGTTTTTGCTTATTTTGTCTAATTGTTACAACTTACCCCAGCAAGTGTGGTTGTAACAAAGGACCACCATGTATTTGACATGAACTCATGAGGTCTGTGATATTCTTGCAGAGGTTTGAATTGGTGCCATTTGTAGTCAACAAATGTGGGTATTTTGTATAAAAGTTTGAAAACTCTAGCTCAAAAATTCTGTGAGTTAAAGGTGCTGGAGCAAAAAGTGTTACAACCATACCCGGTCTCCCCTACAGGACAGGAATGCACTTTATAAAGTTGATGACACTGGAAAAGTTTGTATAATAGCTGAAGATGTTGAGTAAATTCAGGAGATGCTTATGTTGCATCTAAGAAGGTTAGACAGGGGGAAAACAAAATAAAATAAGGCTTTACACACACCAAGCTCCTGCACAGACTTATTTTAGATGTCACAAAGGTGTTGGTGCTACATGACTTTTGTGTCATCAGGGCAGAAAGGCCTTATCTTTGCTGTAGGTCTTTTTTATTAAGCTTTTGTGGGCTGGTCGGTTTCCATCCATCCATCCATCCATCCATCCATCATCCAAATAATGTATTTCAAAGAAAGAAAGATAAGATTTCTTGTTTCACCAAATATATATTAACATGAAAAATAAATTCTAAAGATAACCTTACATAAAGATAAACAAAAACATTTTAGAGCAAAATTATCTGGGAAAAACAAGGCTATTTTAATTAAACACGCTGCTCCATTCAGCTTTTTTATCATGATGACAGCAGCTGACAGCTGCGTCAACGGCTGATCCATCCGATGTTAACTGTACATTTTACCTTTTCAAACGGCCAGTTGAATCTGCATAATTGGTGCACCATTATCGTGCTTTAAATTTTAGTTTCTTTGCTGCGATTTGTAAAACCTAAGCCAATCCAACGCGTGTGATTGCGCGATGCGCAGCTGGACACAGACCATGGCTGCAGACACGGAGCCGAGTAGAGGCTCACTTTACCGCAGTGGCTGCGCGCATGGCGCGGTGATTACGTGTGTCTGCTTTGTCTAATGAAATAAAGATAGTGGATGGATGGATGGACGTATGGATGGATGTATTATGTAGGATGGAAACTGATTTGCTTGCGATTTGCTTGCGCACGCAGTAAAGGCTTCTTTTTTTTTTCCCTCGGGTCGGTCGGAAAAACAGCTGACAGCTCTGACGCTTTGATCGGCTTTATTTTATTATTTTCCTTGTTCCTTGTGTCCACTGGGCGATCTATAGCTGTTAAGTAGCCATGTGCTTCTTTCAAAGCTGCACGTTATTGGCCGAAGCCAGTAACAAAGCTCTGATACCAGCCAAACAAGTCCCGCATGTTAATCAGCTGAGAGGGTCCCCGCCCCCAGTACGCAAATCACTGCGGCTTGGTTTTACTCTGAAAACAAACGGATTTCTAACACAAAGTTTATCAGTTTAAACACTTATAAAGTGTTTTTTAAAGCATGGGATGGTTTCTTCACAACTTCAACTGGTACATTTTGCAAAAAAACGATTTTCACTAATTTCTCAGAAGTTGAAGGTTTATTGATTTTTTCTCAGTTAGAGCTGTGCCGACTTGTTCCTGGATTTGGAGTGGCTGGTCACAAATGGACTATTCCATCTTTACATCTTCCGGGTCAGAGTTGAACTCAGCGGCTTCTGTGGCTAGCTGGCTGCGCTCGGGTGTCTTCATAAATCCGTAGAGAACCCCGCTGTTTCAAGCCAAATTAACATGGCCGGATGATTTTATTGAGGGTTTTGTGTCGACCACGCGACGGTGAGTCGTTATTTTTATGTATTTTAGTTACTTTTCATTAAATCTGTTGACTACCTATAGACGCTAACGCTGTGTCTGCCGGTAGTGCTGGGTTACTAATGGATAAATCCGTAG
>JBBPBX010081052.1:0-16034 GCA_038048925.1 Garcialebias charrua | reverse complement strand
ATCATGGGCGAAGTGAAGTCTTGCCATATCTATAAGTCATCATGTTTTATAGGCCATTAGGATCTCTAGAGAAGGGCCGCATGGAGACCGTGGCTTTTTGTCGAAATTAAAATGTCAGAGCAGGAAGAAATAGAACAAAACAGAGAATCCGCAATTAATTACCTGGCCATAAAAATTCAATAATCGGGAGGCAATGCTGTTTTCTGCACAGCAGTACTCCTGATCACAGCAAACTGGAATAGAATACATCCATCTCCCCAAATTACATTTCTAATCTAGCAGCGAATATAAGGAGGGAAAGCACTGCACGCAGCCTGTAGCTTACTGCCTTGGATAAGCTTAACCTACTCAAAAAGTGAAGTATATTCAGAATCACAAGGAATAATAACACATCTTGATAAATAATGGGGCAGCATGGTGGCACAACTGGTAGAGCTACTGCCTCTCAGCGAGAAGGTTGCCGGTTCAAATCCCAGTCCGGGGGCCTTTCTGGGTGGAGTTTGCATGCTCTCTCCGTGCATGCGTGGGTTTCCTCCGGATACTCCGGTTTCCTCCCACAGACCAAAAACATGTATTTTGCCAATCTTGAGTAATATTTAAAAACTATTACTGGTAATCTGGAATAATTCCTTGTTAATGTTTCTCAGAACATTATGCAACCAGAATGCATTAATGGGACGTTAATAATATAAATGTTGTTAATGTGAGAAAAAATTTGAAGCGATTCAATTTTCACAGATTTCTTTGTCAACCTAAATAAATAAAGCAGCACTGCAAACTTGATGTTCAACAGGGCACATATTTAAAATGAGACGTTCACAAGGGTAGAACCAAGTGTTTTATGACAATCTGTGATGCCAACCAAAATGTAGTCACTTTTAAGATGCAAGGAATAAATCTAAAATCCATTAGAAAAGCATATTTTAAACATGTATAACATGTGTCTTTTTTCTCTTTCAGCGTTAATGTAAATGAGCTGAATGAATGAATGGTTTGACCAAAAAAGTAGAATTACAGTAATCTTTAAAAGGACAAACTTAAAAGGGCATGGTGTCAAAATCTAAACCAAAAAGCACAACATTCTTTTCAGGTCATAACAAGCAGTTGAACTTTCCTCTCTTCCGTTGTGCTGAACTTCATTCTCAAATTGTCCTTTGCTCTTTATTTTTTACTTTACTACTGATAGTAAATTTACTTCAGTATAATGGAAATTATCTAAAATTAATTTTCTAGTTACATGTCTTTGCGTGAGTGCAGCTACAGTGTGCGCTCTCAGGACATGATTACCTGCAGTGTTCCGTCAGTGAGGACTGAACTTGGAAAAAGGGCCTTCTCCTATTCTGCTCCTGCTTCATGGAATCCATCCATCCATCCATTTTCTTCCGCTTATCCGGGGTCGGGTCGCGGGGGTAGCAGCCTAAGTAGGGAGGCCCAGACTTCCCTCTCCCCAGCCACTTGGAGCAGCTCCTCTGGGGGAATCCCAAGGCGTTCCCAGGCCAGCCGAGAAACATAGTCCCTCCAGCGTATCCTGGGTCTTCCTCTGGGTCTCCTCCCGGTGGGACATGCCCGGAACACCTCACCAGGGAGGCGTCCAGGAGGCATCCTAACCAGATGCTTCATGGAATATCTTACAAAAAGATCTGAAGCTCTCGGCCCTGACCTCCCTAAATGGTTTTCAGAATCTGTTGGAATCCTGGCAAAAACCAATGCAGATTTGTTCCTGTCTTTGATTTTATACGTCTACCTTATAATGTTTTGCTAGTTTTTTGATACTTTGTTAAAAAAAAAAAAAAAAAATCTTTTGTTTTTTTCTCTCTTTTTGTTTTCTATTGTTTATTGTTTGTTTGTTTATTGTTTAATGAAATTCTATCACTGCTGTTCATTGTTCTTTAGTTTTAGCAGGTCGCTTTCGTAAATGAGCCCATGAGGTTCAAAAGATTTACCTGACTAAATAAAGGTTGAATGAATCTCATTTTTAACATGCAAAATAAGACCTATGACATCTTAGTGGCATTCAATTGTTTTCTCAGTCAGAAAAATCAAACCTCCAAAATGTCCTGTTTGTTGCTGAATCAGTACAGTGCCAGAGTGCCATAAACATGCCCAACTCTAAAACCTCAAATGCAGCGGAAGGGATCAACATAGGCCTTTTTCAAGGGCGTGCCAGTGACAGACATATGTGCTGCTGCCAATTGGACATCTTCAAACACGTTTGCAAAACACTACTGTTTGGATGTCACAACATGTGATGTCACTCAGGCTGTCCTCTCTACCACAGAGTAGAGTACAGCCAAAACGCCTGCAGTATAAAGGCATAAGTTCTCACAAGCATGCATTTCCAGAGCATTTTCAGGACGTGAATGAAATACGTTCCCATAGTCATATGTTGCACTGAGCGAAGCTGACTGATAAGGGAACTGAAAGTTATGTACCATAACTCATGTTCCCTGAAGGAAGGGAACGAGGTGCAACATATGTTTGCCCTTTCAATGCCCAAGCTCGGTGAAGTGCACTTGGAGGATGAAGGTGGGGCATCAGCCTCTTTTATACAAAGAGGGCGGGGCCTCTTCGATGACGCTGACACCCACCTGCCTTTTCAAGGCGTGAATGTATTACTTCAGGTGAACCGCGCGGCGGCGCAATTCCCATAGTCATATGTTGCACCTAGTTCCCTTCCTTCGGGGAACGTGAGTTATGGTGCATAACTTTCAGTTTTGTGGTTTGATGTTTTAACGAAAATATTCAAATGAAAATAAATAAATAAAAAACAACATCCCCACAACTGTCTAGCTTGGATACACCCAGACTGTAATCCAGCTACAATCGAACTGGAGGCCATGTAGGCTGCAAATAGGCAGTGAGATCAGCAGTCAACAACAACAACAAAAAAATCTAACACTGAAGTAGAAATAGATATACAGTAGTCCCTCGATACTTTGTGATTCGACTTTCGTGGACTCGCTCTTTTGCAGTTTTTCAACAATTGTCAACTTTAATATCACTCGCATGACTGGGACATTATGGGAGAAAAAATTAACGAAAAAATACTTTGGACAGGCGCCGCTATTTCGTAGTTTTATTCAATAAGCCTATACTGTTAGGCCAGTCAAAAAACATCTATACTACCCAGAAGCCAACATTGTGCTACTCAGAAGCCAACAGTGCTTCCGGCTGCTGCTTTCTGCCAAAATGGAGGTAAAGTTTTGCAACGCAAATCTATGCAATCTATTAAGCTCACAGGACTGGCAGGAAAGTCGCAAATAATCCTGAAGCTTCCTGAAGATCAATTATCCATGTGCACATCAACCTGGATGGGGTGGTGGGCTTTGTCGTTGCAGGGTAGTGTCTGTAAAATAGAAACAGGGCCTGACCGACCAGAACCGAACTGCTGTTGTTCTGCAGAGCTGGTGAGTAAAAATTTGGAGTACTGTGCAGTACATATATGTATGTTGTTAAAATGACGTAGGTTTAAGAGTTTAGAACATTGCAAGAGTGTGGGAAGGGTTTATAATGCCTTAAAATATATAAAAATATTAAATAAAAAACGTAGCGTCCATTCCTATTTCGCGGTTTTTCACCTATCGTGGGAGTGTTTGGAACATAATACTGTACAACACAATAATCAAGGGACTACTGTCTGTAGGGACTACAGACACTACCCTGCAACGACAAAGCCCACCACCCCATCCAGGTTGATGTGCACATGGATAATTGATCTTCAGGAAGCTTCAGGATTATTTGCGACATCCTTAAAGACCGTGTAAAGTGAAATTAAATGTGTGTTTTTAGTTTGTCACATGGCATAAATATGTGTTATTAATCACCCATTTAAATCTGACTGATTAAAAACATTGTTTACCATATAAAATTAAGTCTCAAAAATCATGAAAAAACATGATTTTGCCTTGCCCTGGAACGCTGGGGGCGTGTCAGTGCGTGGGCGTGGTTTCAGCGCAGTACTGCTGCCTGCAGCTGAGCTGTGTGTGGAGAGGTGCAGCAGAGATCCAGTAAACCTGCTCTGTTTTTATCCGAGTTCTGTCTGTAACAGCAGCTACTTTTTCCAAGAGTTACGCTGTTTTTGTAAATAGTTTTCTTGTGTGTTTTTAATCTGGAATTAATAAAAAAAAAAAAAAAAAAAAAAAGAGTTGTACCATGCAGGATTTGAACCCGTGGGGTTTGGGACGGAAGGCAAGCGCTCTAACCATTGAGCTATCCAGGCATTACAGGTACTTGATATTAAACCATGCGCTATAAAAAGATGTTATGATTTGTACGGGTGCCCTGACCATTGCGACATCCAGGGAAGATGCACGAACGAGGCATAATTGATTAGCTAGCTAACAATGAACAAAATATCTATGCTATTGCTATCTGATGCTGTCTGCGATTCGCGAGTGAACGGCTCCACCGAGGCGAATTTATACGGCTGGAGCTGCAGGGGGTGGGGCTATACTAATGAGGACCGCGTGACGAAACGCGGTCACGTTTAAAACACGCCTAAAAAATCCTGAAATAGAAATATGTTTATACACAGTTTGCTCTATAACTCCAAAATTAATTGAGCTACAATTTTGAGACTTTTTACTCATTTACAAGATTACAATTATGACATTTATAATGTTTATTGAAGAAAATGTTGAAATTCACTTTACACGGTCTTTAAGCTCTACTTTTTATATGGAGAATAAATAAGTGAAATAAAATATCCTTTTGCATGCTCATAGTTGAACTTACTGTTACTTGTTACTGGTCTGTTGAATTTATTGCTTCCCGCAGTCTTTCATCTTTTTTAAGTTTGATATATTTTTCTTATGTGCGTTCATTATCTTATGCTTGTTCTGAAGTCAGGTTACAGGGGCAGCAACTTGAGCAGGGAGGCCCAGACATCTTGTTCCACAGCCACCTCTTCCAGCTCTTCTGGGGGGATTCCAAGGTGTTTGCAGGCCAACCGAGAGATGCATTCTCTCCAGTGTGTCCTTGGTCTTCCTCAGGGTCTCCTCCCAGTATGACATGCCCGAAGCACCTCCTGAGGGAGGCATCCAGGAAGCATCCTTATCAGATGCCCAAACCACCTCAACTCGCTACTTTCGATGTGGAGGAGCAGCGGTTCTACTCCGAGTCTCTCCCTGATAACTGAACTTCTTGCCCTATCTCTAAGGGAGAGTCCAGCTACACTGCGGAAGAAGCTCATTTCATTCGCCTGTATCCACAATCTCATTCTTTTGGTCACTACCCAGAGTTCGTGATCATAGGTGAGAGTAGGAACGTAGCCCGACCAGTAAACAGAGAGCTTTGCCTTACAGCTCAGCTCCTTCTTCACCACAACAGATTGGCACAGGGTCCGCAATACTGCAGACACTGCATCAATCTGTCTGTCATTCTCACTTTCCATTCTTCCCTCACTCGTGAACAAAACCCTGAGATACTTGAACTCCTCCACTTGAGGCAGAACCTCGCCCTTGACCTGAAGAGAGCAATCCACCCTTTTCTGACTGAGTACCATGGCCTCAGATTCGGAGGTGTTGATTCTCATCCCAGCTGCTTCAGACTCGACTGCAAACTGCTCCAGTGAGAATTGGAGATCACGGCACAATGACGCCAACAGGACTACATCATCTGCAAATAGCAAAGATGGAATCCTGAGGCTGCCAAACTGGAATCCGGAATCCCTCCGCCCCCTGGGTGCACTGAGAAATTCTATCCAAAAAGTTATGAACAGAATCGGTGACAATGGGCAGCCCTGGCGGAGTCCAATTCCCACCGTGAAGGAGTCCGATTTACTATCGGCAATGCAAACCAAACTCTCACACCACTTGTATAGGGACCGAACAGCCGGTAGCAATGGGCCTCCAATTCCATACTCGTGGAGCACCCCCACAGTGTACTTTGAGGAACACAGTCAAATGCCTTCTCCATGTCCATAAAACACATGTAGACTGGATGGGCAAACTCCCATGACCCCTCAAGAACCCTAGTGAGGGTAAAGAGCTGGTCCAGCATTCTACAGCCAAGACGAAAGCTGCATTGTTCCTCCTAGATCTGAAGTTCTACCAACAATCGGACTCGCTTCTCCAGTACCCCTGAATATACCTTACCAGGGAGGCTAAGTTAGTGATACCCCTATAATTGGAGCACACCCTCGAGTCCCCCTTTTTGAAGAGGGGAACCACCACCTCAGTGTGCCAATCCAGTGGCACTGCCCCTGCGATGCATCCACACAAGGTTGCAACCCCCCACAACATCCAGATCCTTAAGGAGCTTTTACTGCTGGTATGCCATATTTAAATTATTTTTGCAGATATTGGATTTTACATCATATAATTAGTCCAATGTGCAGCTGATTTTAATCATCAAGAAAAAAAACATTAGACGTGTTCTAGGATTCTGTCTATTACCATATATCAAGTTGAAAAATGGGTGAGGACACAGTCTGCAAGAATCTTTGTCACTGCAACACTCAGCTCCTTCTGGAAAAGGTGGTCTGAAGGGGAGAAGGAGTGGTTTTAATTTAGGCAATGCAGTGGTGCTATATTTCACCCTCTGCTGTTGTCTCACATCATCTTGGTAAACATCCCAGGTACTAATATGATATATTTTCGAGCAGGCAGTGTTTCATCGTGCTCTCTGTGTGATTGATGAATGACGAAAGGATGAAACAGGGACAAAGATTTATGGCACCCTGGTGCATAGAATATGTATGATTATCAGCAGTGGGGAGAAAGCAGCTCAGTTTGAATGATAGACACATGGAGAAAGATTTACTAAATGACTTCCTTTCCCCTAAGAAGTCAGAGAAGGAAGCGTCTCTCAACCTATTCATTCTATTTTGTACCTTTCTATGATATTTGTAGGCGTTGTCTTCAAGAATTGAAGGCAATTCTGGACAACAAAAGCTGCTTCCTTTCATTTCATGTATTGTTTGGTTTTTTTTTTTTTTTACTTAAGTGGTATTGTAAATTGTTTTTTTGTGTTCTTTTAAATTTGAAATGAATAAATTTATTAAAAATAAAAAAACTGACTTTGTCCATCAGCAGATGATGCTGAATCACACACAGCTGATATTCACCTATCTTTGTTGGCTCCTGAAAATACGACAGTAACTGTCAAAGTTTAGAGCCATAGTTTATCCTCTGTTATACAATAATCCTGTCCGAATTCTGATTTAGTTATAATACACATTGGCATCCCTGAGTGCCTCAAACAGTCAGCCTTTAAATGATCAATAGGACGTCATCATAAATCCCAAATCCTATACACCTTATTGATCTTTCTTGAGCACATGCTGCTTCTCTGCATATGTGATTGCCTCAGCCTACGCACATGCCAAGTACCAGCATATATTATCCACAGGAAGTGTTGTCATACACTGCATTGTCTTCTTAATCTGAGAATTACTGCTCGCCAGCACATCTTCAACGACACCCAGGAGAGAGCTTCATTTCCAGGTTTCCTCATTTAATATTTACACGAGGGTCATAAATAACACTAATGCACCAAGGCGATTTGTTCAGAGTAATTGTTTATTTGCTTCCAGGTGCACAGGTTCAACAGTTCTTCTGACACACAGCATGTTCAGTTATTTAACTCAAAACTGGAGATGATTGAAAAATGCACAACTTTCTTGTACACTATACAAGGGTTTTTACATGTGTAAAACAATTAGGCCAAATTATTATATATATATTTTTAGAATAGACTTGGTTACAAACAAAACCAATGAAGCATATACTGTACTGACTTTGTGTTGCTGAGGTTTTAGAAACATCAAGTAATCTGAGTCATCTCTAGCCATTTCTTGCTACAAGATAAGTGGCGATAATCAACCTATCTGTGGTTTTATTATATCAATTATTGTTTTGTTAATAAAAAGAATCAGACTGCCATATTTCCAGATTCTATATATGTGAATAGAAAATAAAACAAACAAATAAAGCACAATGGTTGAAAAGTCCAAAGTGTTCATGAATATATGATGACATCATGTGTTATTGCTGATTTACAAAGAGACTACTGTATAAAGCTGGCTACTAATAACCAATTCTGGTAAAACATTACCATTTATTTTCTACAGTTTCTTTTGATGTGTTTGTTTTAAGAATAGGAAGTAGGACGTTTTGGGTGAAAGTAACTTATCTGAAAATAGTGGATGCATTATTTCATTTCATTTATTTATTTATTTAAGTTAGGACAATGCATATTAATCAACATAACAGCAGTTAGCATCAATGTAAATATGCCGGAGTTAGCACAATAGCTAATTTGCATCCGTTGTCCTAAGGCAGGTAAGAATAAGAAACGTCCCATAAAACAAAAGAGCGGAGAAAAATACAAACATCACCTATATAGCACATAACACAACATAAAATTACAATAAAAATATGATGCCATAAGAAA
Organism: Garcialebias charrua; assembly: GCA_038048925.1. Classification (NCBI taxonomy): domain Eukaryota; kingdom Metazoa; phylum Chordata; class Actinopteri; order Cyprinodontiformes; family Rivulidae; genus Garcialebias; species Garcialebias charrua. Next base: position 7,640 of record JBBPBX010081052.1, on the reverse strand, counting down.
TAGACAAAGTAATCTACACATGAGTGCACTTCTGATTAGTTTTCAGCCAAAGTTTCAGAGATTTTTTAAAGCTGGAGTAGGTGCCACAGTTCCTGATGGAAACTGGCAGTGTGTTCCATGACTGTGTGCCTCTGATGGACACCACCATTTGGCCAAATTTAGTCCTGCGCCGCTGCACATCACAATCTCCTCTGGTCAGTGCTCTTGTGTTTACTGTACTTGTTTTTTTACTTATAAAATATATTAAAGGAGGAGGAGCAAGTCCATTTAAAACTTTAAAAATCAGGCAAACGTCCATAAAAATCTGATAGCTATTAAAATCCAAAATTTTGTACTTATTTATGATGTTGCAGTAATGATACTGTATTGGCTTTTTGTCAAAAATTTTCAGTGTTTTCTTAAAAAGAGACTTTAGGGGTTTCGTGACGATCTCTGAAGTGTGAGACCATGTAGTATAACAATAGGCTATATGGCTGAAGATCATGGCATGCATGTAAGCCTTTGCTGATTCTGTTGTCAGATAAGGTCTTATATGTTTGAAGTTTGCTATGGATAACCAGGAATGACAACTGTGCAAACTTATACAAAACTCAGACTGAATTATTTTAATTAAAGAATTGTATACATCACAAATTACTACAAATGTGCTTCATTTCATTTCAATGCTTCACACCCATAATGATTGAGACAAATTCACAATTTGTTTAAATCAATTAAGGGAGAAAAGTTTTGTAAAAGAGGTTTGCAGTTTGGATTACATTTATTATTTAATATTTTAAAAATACATTTCTTTCATTTTTAGGCTGTAGCAGTTTCTTATTTTTATTGCAGCTTATGGTGAAAAAGTTGCTAAAGGGAACAAATGCAGAACAGAGAAGCAGGAGACAAGCAGTTATGGTGACTATAGGAGACAATTTATTCTAGAAAAAACAAAAGCTGCAGTAGCAAGAGAAAGTAGAGTACAGGTACCAGTAAACTAAACTGGAGGCTATTTCACAATACAGTTTCCCAAAATGGCCACAAAGACCAGTCCATCTTCATATCACCTCTTGCCATTTATAAATCATTGATGAAGATGGCTATGTACCACTGAGATGTGAGCTTTCAGAAATGAAGCATCGCAGAGCAAAGTGACGTGGAGCAGAACTTTAATGCATGGTCGTAGAGCACAATATATTGCATCCTTCATACTGTTTTCAAATCATACTAACTCACTCAGTTTAGCACTTGTTTTCAGATTGACTAAATTTTTTAATAAATTCCAAACTGCTGTGCATCAACATCAAACTTACCTCAGTAGTACATCTATTTGTTGTTTAATTTTGCGGTGGTTGCACAGACGATATGTCATCACTTAATCACATTACTGAGCCACAAAGCCTGCTTACATTTAACATGTTCAGAGTCAGTCAGAGTCAGAGAGTCTTTATTGTCATTTGCACCGCATGTGGTACATGTGATGAAAACGAGATTATGTACACGGGGTCCCAGTTACATCCAACAACAAATGCAAGAGAAAAACAGTAATAACATCTAGAACTAACTAAGAAAAACATCAACTAGTAATACACTAAGCTTAATATAGTGGGAATAAACAGCAGCACGAACATGAGTTTGTATGAGCAGATGATCACAGATGAACACAGCGACAAGAAAACAGATCAGCATCAGTATGATGTGATATTTTGCAGTGTTTATATTTTTTATTTTTATTTTTTATTTATTTATTCATGAGTCTAACAGCCTCAGGGTAGAAGCTGTTCCTCAGTCTAGTGGTTCTACACTTGATGCTCCTCAACCTCCGTCCTGAGGGGAGTGGGGCAAAGAGTGAGTGTGCTGGATGAGTGAGGTCTTTCATGATGCAGGTGGCTCTTTTCCTGCATCTGGAGGTGTAAATGTCTGTGATGGTGGGGAGACTGACTCCAACAGACTTCTGTGCAGCCTTCACCACTCTCTGTAGAGCTTTCCTCTCTGCAACTGTGCAGCCTCCATGCCACACGTTGATGCTGGAGCACAGGACGCTCTCCACTGCACACCTGTAGAACGAGGTGAGGACTGAGCTTCTCAGACCAGCTCGTCTCAGCCGTCTGAGGAAGTAGAGTCTCTGATGACCTTTCTTGATCAGGCTGGTGGTGTTGTTGCTCCAGCTGAGGTTATCATTCATGTGTACACCCAAGTATTTGTAGCTGGAGACCACTTCCACTGCAGACCCACCTATTTTCAGTGGGGCGTGGGTGTGTTTGTTCCTTCTGAAGTCCACAATCATCTCCTTTGTCTTCTTCACATTCATGTGAAGATTATTCTCTTTGCACCAGCTCTCCAGGTGTTCCACCTCCTGTCTGTAGCTGGACTCATCATTGTTTGTGATGCATCCCACCACCGCTGTATCATCTGCAAACTTAACAATATGACAGCCTGGAAGTGTGGCTGTACAATCATATGTGAGCAGAGTGAACAGAAGGGGGCTCAGCACACATCCCTGAGGAGAGCCAGTGCTGAGGGTTATGGTGGAGGAGGAGAAGTTGTGGATCTTCACGGACTGTGGTCTGTCTGTTAAGAAGTCTAGTACCCAGTTACAAATAGAGGGGCTTAGTCCAAGTGTAGATAGTTTGTCTATCAGAGTTTGGGGGATCATGGTGTTGAAGGCAGATGTGAAGTCCACAAAGAGCAGACGCACGTATGAGTCCTTCTGATCCAGGTGGGTGAGAGCAGTGTGGACCACGGAAGAAATGGCGTCCTCTGTTGATCGGTTCTCACGGTATGCGTATTGATGAGGGTCCTCATTGATGTTGACGGTTGCCTTGATGTGGGACATGACCAGTTTCTCAAAACATTTAGCGACTATCGGGGTGAGGGCCACCGGTCTATAGTCATTCAGACCAGTCACTGTGGAGCTCTTTGGGACTGGGATGATGGTCGCGGTCTTCAGGCAGGTGGGAACTGACTCCAGTGCAAGTGAGGTGGTGAAGATGTCAGCCAGCACCTCACAGAGCTGGTCCGCACATTCCTTCAGAACTTTCCCTGGGATGTTGTCTGGTCCGGTTGCTTTATGAGGATTAATCTTTCTGAGACTGCCTCTCACTTCTGCTGCGGACACCCTGAGATGCTCTTCATCTGGTGATGAGGTGAGTCTGGTGCTAGCTGGTCTGTTTGGATCATCAAAACGTGCATAAAACTTATTGAGGGCATCAGGCAGAGATGGGTCCCTGGGGCATTGTTTGTTTTTGCCTTTGTAATCTGTTATGCATTTAATACCCTTCCACATGCTCCGTGGGTCTTGTGAGGTGAACTGTCCCTCGATCCTCTGTGCATACGTGGCCTTGGCCTTCTTAATGCCATCCTTCAGTTCATTCCTGCACTTTCTCAGCTCCACTTTATCTCCTGACTTGAATGCAGTGTCCCTGGCTGCTAGTAAGGCGTGAACTTCTTTATTTAACCAGGGTTTCCGGTTCGGGTAGGATTTCACATATTTTTTTATAGATACATTTTCAGAGCATGTACTGATGTAACCCAGGACTGAGGAAGCGTACAGTTCCATGTCCACTGAACTTCCATCAGTGGCTGCTTCTCTGAAAACAGACCAGTTTGTCCTCTCAAAACAGTCTCTCAACATGGGGGAACTATCTTGGGGCCAGATTGTTATTTCTCTTTGTTCCGGCTTGGACCGCCTGAGTGGGGGGAGTTCTCTTGGGGCCAGGATCAGAGATTCGTGATCGGAAGATCCAAGCGGTGGGCGTGTCTTCGCCGTGTATGCCCCCTTTACATTTGTGAAGACTTGGTCGAGCGTTTTATCTCCTCTCGTAGCTGTGAAGACGTTCTTATTGAAGGCTGGGAGTAGGGTTGGGCATCGAGAATCGAGAATCGTTCGGAACCGGGACTAACTGTCCGGTTTTCCCGGAATCGTTCAAAATATTAAAGGTTCAGTCTGCAGTTTCTGTAGAACAGCAGCACTTAGAAAAAATTTCAACAAGCAAAGCATTCTGATCCCTCCCCCTCAGAGCCATATATGGCTCTGCCCCCTTGTGGTCTGTTGAAATTTGAATTCAAGCTCTGTTTTTATTGGCTGATTCAAATTCAAGCTCGGTTTTTATTGGCTGGTTACAAACTTTGTTTTTATTGGCTGGAAAATGGCGGGTCACTTTTTCTTTTTAGAAATGCTTATTTACCACCTGGAGAAGCAAGGGGACAATATTTTTTTTTTGTTTTTTCAGAGATTACCTCTCTAACATCAATCTAGTGACAGAGTGAAGAAATATGTTAAAATATATATTGTTTGAAAAGTTACAGACTACATTACAATCTTACATACCCCAGCTTTAATTTGCGATTCCTAAGTTCGATGCTAGTTAGCCGACCGGAAGTAGCCCCGCCGAAACCCAACGAAGAAGAATCCACCGGAAGTGTGGATTCCGCGATCGAAAGCTTACTAATTAATAAAATGACCAGTCAGGTCAGTGCAGCACTTGCAATAATTTTCTATCATGCAAAGGAGGGTGGAGAAGTAAAATAGTGTCCCGTCTTTGACGCGCTCCACCGGATTATTTTCGCTTCGTATCGACCGGAAGTACAGAGTGGTCCGTCTGCAAAACGCTCCGCCGAACTTTTCGCTAATCGCCACCTCTTCGGCTCCACCAGGTAAATAAACTATAAACTACATCTCATACCAACATTAAGGCAGCTAACAAGTTATACTCCGCTTAAAGCGGTAAGTCAGCTCAAATACAAACACGATGCTAACGTTAGCTTGTATTTTTTCTTCTTAGACCAGGGGTGTCAAACTCATTTTCACCGAGGGCCACATCGGCATAATCAGAGGCGGTCCTAGCCTATTTGGCGCCCTGGGCGAGCAACCCCAACGCCCCCCCCCCGGCCGCTAGATTGCCAGTGGCGGTCCTCTCTCAGAAAATTTTGAATAAAATAGATGCCATTTCCTGCATTTTGGTGATTCTGGTGTATTTTAATGGGTTGTTCAACATCTAGTTTTACCTACATATATAATCTATTCAATAACTATTTTAGAGTTAATGGCAGAACAAGAAGTAGCCTGAGACAAACATGTAGCATTAACACATTATGAACATTATTCAAAAATTGTTTCTATAAGAACATTATCAAATATTTTATGTGAACGGTAAGATACTAGCAATAACAGCATTGTAAGGGGACAGTTGAACATGGAGGCCTCCACCTCTGTTTAATGATGGACGGTTTCTTTTCACAAAGATGGCCTCCTTTACTCCTCTCTCAAACCATCGTTCCTCTCCATCAAGGAGGAAAGATGACTGAGTTTGTCACAGCTCCTCAGACTGAAGAAGTCTTTTGAGTTTGTCACAGCTCCTCAGACTGAATAAGTCTTTTTGATACAAAGAAGAATCTGTCCAGAGGACTAAATTTATTGAGCCTGCATCAGGACAATAATCTGTAAAGCTTTAGTACATTTTATATGGAAAACAAATTTTGATTTAACCAATATATTTTCAATAGCAAAATATGCAGGTTTATTACTGTCATACTATTCCCTTTCATTGCTTTATGCATTTATTATCTTACTTTTAATGATAAAAATATAATGAGTCCCTACTGTTGTTTAGAAAGTGTTTATATTACTAATGTTTGTTCACACACAGTTAACAGCTCACCTGTTCCTTCATACTGACAAGAACAATCCCCTCATCACTCCTGACACCAAATCACATTAAAAAATTGTCATAACTCAGCACAAATCTCCCCTTTTTACAAAGACTTTTGATCAATTCAGGCCAATTTCATTAAAGAGTTGAATCATCTGACATCTCAGGGCACTTTTCATATAGAGCAGGTCTTCACCAGACTCATATATTATTTAAATTATTTAACAGTATGTTATGTCACAATGCCACACACCACAAAATTAATTGACTTCATAATTAACTTGAACTGTGGTTTACAGTAAAGTTCAACAGCATGTCTTACCTGTTTGATCTCAAGCTGCAGCTGCTGTTTGAGTGAAACAGTGTCAATCATGGTTGTACATTTAGCTGCGTCTGTTCCTTCTTTTCTCTGCACCACCCTTACTTTTCCCCCCTTCCATGATCTTTTCACTGACCGCAGGTAGTGTCACCTCCGCGCACCTAACTAAAACGAAACTGAAAGTGGAAGAGGTGCACGGTACCCCAGCAGCTGCTGTGGTGATTAAACTGAGGACATGTGATTAAATGAAGGGTGGAGCGGCACAGGAGCAGTGCAGTAGTGGTGTTCTGTGTTAATTTTGTTAAAAACAAAAGTTGTAAAAGATTAAAAATAAATAAAAAATAATCGAGGCGCAGTCTCTCCTCTCCTTCTTCTTTTGCTTTGGCGCCCCCTGCTGGACGCGCCTGGGGCAATCGCCCGAATTGCCCATATGGGGGACCGCCTCTGGGCATAATGGCTGACCTTGAAGGGCCAGATGTAACTTATAAATGTAACTAAATGTAATCTAATGTAATGTAAAATAAATGTAACTACCGTACTCCTTAATGTTGAATAACTCATTTATTATAACTTATTCAACTGACAATTACAGTTGCATAGAAAACATCTGTTTGCTTGTTGCTCTAACATAAATCCTTTTAAAATTTGTCAGCTTATGAAAACCCACATAACTCCATTAATGAAGGATGAAATTGTCCAAGTTAATTAAAAAAAAACATAAAACTGAGCTGCAAAGAACATGTATGACACATGTAGCATCTCACCCAAAAAGGCTACACACAGCCTTGCATCCAACTGTGAATGACAACAATTTGTGTGCATACACATACCAAAATAAAGGTTGACTCAGTTCACAACTATATTACCGTACTCAAGTTGTTTGGTTAGTCTTTGATGAGGAGATGCTGCCTGTCCTTGAACACACCAAGTGGATTCTCTCTCTATGATTGATCATGTTCTGAAAATGATAAACACAAAACAAAATGCAAGCACGATCATTAAATTGCACACAGTTGAAATTTTCTTCTTCTTTGTTGAATTACATTTTATTATATTTTAATTAATCTAAAAAAGCTAAGTCTGGTCCTCTGGACATTTAAAAAAACAAAACAAAACTTCATCTTTCAGGGATGAAGATGTTCACATCCTTGATAGAGAGGAACAATGGTTTGAGAGACGAGTAAAAGAGGCCATCTTTGTGAAAAGAAACCATCCAAGGAAGGGGAACATATTATTTTAGGTGGCTGAAATAATCACCTGTTTTTTGTTTTGTTTTTTTGAATGTCCAGAGGACCACACTTAGCTTTTTTAGATTTTTCTACCTGGATTATTGAGAATGCATCAGGATATATTTGAATTAAATTTTAAGAAAATGCTAACCTGACAAACAGGAAAGTGGACAAGATTGTCCTGTTTCACTTGCCACATCCATAAGTCCAATTTTCGCAGGAAAGCCGTGATCGCGTCGGATGCGTGATGACTTTAGCGTCCCTGCAGCTTCTGATTCAGCTGGGCGAGATGGTCGGTTATGTCGCACAACACAGCAAAGTCACACAGCCACTTTGAAGCTAGCTTTCACTGCAGCCTCGTTTTTGGCTGTGGGTTTCATGAACAAACTCTGCTGCGACTGCAGTTTAACTTTTAATTCTTGGCAGAATGTGTTGCTTTTCTTGAAGGCTAGCTTTAGCGTA
>JBBPBX010081051.1:0-16034 GCA_038048925.1 Garcialebias charrua | reverse complement strand
TTACGTTATTTCACATATATTTTTTTAACATATTTGTTTTGATCATTTTTTTAAATGTAAACATTGACTTGGCATTTTTAACTACATTCTCCAAGCCATTCCATAATCTAATTCCCTGAATTGAGGTAGAACGTCCCTTCAAACTGGTTCTGAATTGTGGTTTTACAAACAACTCTGTTCCCTTAAGATTATAACAACTTTGTCTTTTAACAAAGTGCATTTGGATATTTAAAGGTAATGCATTATTTTGAGCTCTATACATAACTGATAAAATATTATAGTCTACCAAATCATGGAACTTCAGTAATTTTAGTTGATAAAATAATGTACTTGATGGATGACGGTAATGCTTTCTAGTGATAATTCTTACAGCTCTTTTCTGTAATACAAAAATAGGCTTTGTGATTGTTTTACACGCATTCCCCCAAACATCAATACAATAGATTAAGTGTGGAACAATGATTGTGTTATACAACAAATACAGAGCTTTATCATTCAATAGGTCTCTGACTTTGTACAGTACTGCTATCGATTTAGCTATTTTTATTCTTACAGAATTTATGTGTTGTTTCCATGTCAGTTTGTCATCAATGATAACACCCAAAAACTTCACCTCATTCACTCTACAAATCTCAACATCCTCAATTTTGAGTGGAACATCAACAGTTTTCTTTCTATTACCGAATATCATGTAATTAGTTTTCTCTAGATTTAATGATAATTTATTTATTTTAAACCAAGTTTGTATCTTTACAAATTCTGTCTTTATCAATTCTAACATTTGTTCTATATCTTCACCTGAACAGAAAAAAGTGGTATCATCTGCGAAAAGTACACATTTAAGGAGTCCTGACACATTTACCAAGTCATTCACATATAAAATAAAAAGCTTTGGTCCAAGTACAGAGCCTTGGGGAACTCCACATGTGATATTACAGAGGTCAGATCTTACATCATTTATTTGTACAAATTGTTTCCTATTTTTTAAGTAGCTAGATACCCACTGTAATGCTGGTCCTCTAATACCATATTTGTTCAGTTTTTCAAGGAGAATTGTGTGATCAATAGTATCGAATGCTTTTTTTAAATCAACAAAGATACTGATACAGTGTTGTTTTTGATCGACAGCAGTAGTTATTTGTTCCATTAATTCCATGAGAGCCATTGATGTAGAGTTTTTTGATCTAAACCCATACTGACTGCTGCTTAGAATATTTTGTTTATCTATAAATTGGTCTAGTCTGTTTACAAATAGTTTTTCAAGAATTTTTGAAAACTGTGGTAACAAGGATATAGGTCTATAATTGTTGAATACACATTTATCACCATTTTTAAAAAGAGGAACGACCTTAGCTACTTTCATATTATCTGGAAAAATTCCTGTTGAAAATGATAAGTTACATATGTATGTGAACGGCTCAATAACATGGCTCATTATGTCCTTTACAAACATCATATCCATGTCCACCCAGTCTTTCGATCTCTTGTCTGTAAGATGTTTTACTACATTCATTATTTCCTCTTTGTTAGTTCCATTTAGGAAAATACTATTTGCACAACCTGTAATTGAGTGGATCATATTTTTATCTACTTTTGGTATCTTAGCTGCAAGGCTTGATCCAACATTCACGAAATATTGATTAAATCCATTTACAATTTCATTTTCATCATGAACTTCATCGTTGTCTTTTACAAAATATTTTGAAATACCAGTTTTTGCTTTATGATTCTTCAGTACACCATTCATTACTCGCCATGTTGCTTTCATATCACCATTAGTTTTATCTAATAATTTACTATAATATTCTTTCTTATGTTTCCTTATAATCCCTACTAATTTATTTTTATACTTTTTATATTTTTCTTCTGCGCTCTGACTTCGCAATTTCAAGAAACATGAATACAAATAATTCTTTTTTTTACATGCATTTCTTAACCCTTTTGTCATCCATGGTTGATCATTCGTATTTCTCTTTGTGTAATTTGTTTGCACACAATTCTTTTCATACAGGGTTTCCAAGATATTCATAAACTCATCATATGCCCTGTTCGCATCATCAACATACACATCATTCCAGTCTTGTTTATCCAGATCCTCTTTCAATTTTTCCAAAACTTTTTTTGATGTGTTTATGATTTTTTTCTTCGTTGTGTCTGCTTTTGTGATATTTTGATCATTTTTAAAGATTGTGAAAACTGGTAAATGATCACTTAAGTCGGTCGTTAAGATACCACCAATCACATCCCCATTTGTTATATTTGTGAAAATATTATCAATTATTGTGGCACTATGAGTTGTAATTCTTGTTGGCTTTGATATCAATGGATACATATTTAAACTGTACATTGAGTTTATAAATGTGCTTATGTTATTTGAATCTGTTTTATTTCCCATATCAATGTTAAAGTCTCCACACAAGAAAATATTTTTATTAAAACTTTTCTCCATTAGTTCCAAGATTTTATCAGTGAATATTTCTATATTTGCTATATGAATATATACACCATATAACATGAATATATACCCCAAAGCAACACATTAATCTTAATGTGTTGTGTAAGCTGTTAGAACATTTAACTCTGAAGTCTGTATTAAAAGTAATTTTTACTCTATTTTGTGTCTTTTTTTTTAGGTTATGCACTCCCAACGCTTGCGAGAAGCACCACTCAAGCCTTGGGCCATCTTAAGTTCGTCTGGGGCTATATTGTGTGCTCATTGCTCCTGTATGGCGGGGTTAGGAGAGTCATGCACACATGTCGCTGCTATGCTGTTTAAGTTGGAGGTAGTTGTCAGCTGCAGAGAGACAGTGACAGTCACAGGCAGACCTGCATACTGGATGATTCCAGGCAATCTGTCCAAAGTGGAACAACAACCAGGATATAAAATTGACCACACAACTCCAAAAGCAAAGCGCAAAGCTCTGAACCAAATTGTGGCAGAAGGATCAGGAGCATCACCTGGTATCAGGACTACACGGACAACGGCAGCTGTGACTGTGTCAAAGGAGCAGGTGGACTCCTTTTTCAGAGGAATTACAGAGGCATCACCACAGGCTGCAGTGCTGTCCTGTTTACCTGAATATTCTGGAGAATTTGTTGACCATGTGCAACCATTCACTGTGCCACGTTCCCTTCACTCTCTGCGGGATGCTACAATGGATGGCAAGGACATAACGGATTTGCGCATGCACTGCAAATCACTTGCTGGTAGTGTCTCAGTTTCCAATGAGCAGGCTGAGTACATTGAAAAGACTACAAGACTGCAAAACCGATCTTCAACCTGGCAACACCATCAGGCTGGGAGGGTTACAGCATCCAACATGCATTCAGTTTATGTGACAAACCTGGACAAGCCTTAACATTCTGTAATAAAAGCAGTCTGCTACCCTAAAAACACCACAAGCATGTGTAGTGCTACTGCATGGGGTGAAAAAAACGAGGACACTGCCCGTGAAATGTACAGATTGCAGTGTAATAGAGATCACTCACGATGCGGGGTTACGCGGTGTGTTTTTTTTTATAAACCCCAATTTTCCAGAGGTTGGGGCCTCACCTGGTGGGCTTGTGAAATGTCTCTGTTGTGGCCAGGGCTGTATTGAGATAAAATGCTCATATAAATACCGGGACCTAACTGTGACTGAAGCGTGCACAAACTCTGACTTCTGTTTGGAGTTATATGAAGGAGAGATGCGTCTGAAGCCTAAACACCCCTACTACAAACAGGTGCAAACTCAGATTTTGTCACCGAGGCTGAATATTGTGATTTTGTGGTCTGGACAACAAAAGACTTTGCTGTTGTGCGTATTGCCCCGGACCCTGAGCTTTGGGCAGCTGTCCTCGAGAAGGCAAAACAATTTGTTCAATGTGTGAGTCTCCCGGAACTTGTAAGCTGTCATTTCACTAATGTAGTTAACAGGCCGACACTTATTAATATTCCTGTTCCTGCCTGTAACGACAACATAACTCAGGAAACTGGCCAAGCACCAAAGAAGTGTAAGCGAAAACGTGTTGAAAAGCTGTGGTGCATTTGTCGATGTCCTGAGAGCAAAGATGACATGGTTGCCTGTGACAACGAAAACTGTAAAACAGTTTGGTACCATTTAAGTTGTGTGGGTCTCCAGCTGGCACCTGCACAGGAAGAGACATGGTTCTGTTCATCATGCACCAATAAAATGTGAGGCACGTACTTTGCTTAATAAAGATGGCTTTAACAAATTAGAAGCTTTTGTAATCTTATTTTTATGCCAGAAATATTTAAGAGGTTAAGTGTTTTATACGTTTGTTTAGCATCACGAAAGGTTACAATTAAGAACCACCAAAAATTAGGTAGGTAAATAATCTTATGAAAACAGTTGAACCTTTTGCATGTTTATTTCATTTGATTGTCATAAATCATTTAAAGAAACTTTCACATTATTTACATACAGTTGGGCAAAGATTTGTAAATGCACAACACACTGCAACCAATTTATCTAAAAGTGTTACATCCTCACCCTCACATGGCAGTAGCAGAGAGATTGGCATTGTACCTGACAAGATCTTATACTTTTGACATACATTTCCAATAACCCTTTCAACATGGATTCTCAGATGTGCTATTTTTCTGGTTTCCTCCACATTTTTTGCATCTAGCTGACACATGCCTTTTGTAAAAGCTGGGAGTTTCACCTCAGCACACATCATACCAACATGTTCCTGAATATCAAAACCTCTGTCAGCCAAAACAATGTCCCCATGCAACAATTTATCAAGAAAACCACTACAGGGAACCCCCGACCTACGAACGAGTTTGGGACCTAAGAACCGTTCGCAGCTCGATCCGTTCGTAGGTAGGGGGTGAAAATTATATTAAAAAAAAAAAATTATTCATTCATTCATTCATTCAACCCTTATTTATCATGCTAACGGAGCGTGCGCACATTTAATCATGTACAGTAGTGTACTGTAATGTTAAACATTGCTATTCACATTTACAGAATAAATAAAAATATATTTTCTTACTTTGAGATGGTCAAAGCCGACATCTTAGGTTGCCATGCGTTGATTGTTGTCGGGCCTAGCAGCCCCGCCGGCCGGCCAGTGAACCACCGCAGCCGCTCCAGACCTGTGTTAGCTAGCTGGCTAGCTTCTGCTAGCCAAGCCATGAGCTGGTGTTGGAGCGGCGGCGCGATCAATCTGCAGCTTCTGCTGCTGCCTTAGACATCCACAAAGTTCACAGAGACGTTTCCAGCTCGTAATTAATCCATATGAAGCCATCCTGGTCACCAGTCTTCGGCCGGCTACCGTGTTAGCTCCCGTGTTAGCTTCTGGAGCTAGCCAGGCCGGAGGTGTAGCCAGGCCGGCCGGAGGTGTTCGCACGGCGGCCTGGCACGATCGGCGATAAATCCGCTGCTGCTTGAGACATCCACAAAGTTCACAGAGACGTTTCCAGCTAGTAATTAATCCATATGAAGCCATCCTGGTCACCAGTCTTCGTCCGACTCTCGGCAGCTAACCTAAGATGGCGTCCGGTGTTCTACATTAATTTGTGACCGGAGACCCTAGTGACTGAACCTAAAATAGCGTCCGGTGTTCTACATTAATTTGTGACCGTGTAAACTGAAGACCTACTTCCTGTTGCCCAATATTGCTCAAAAATTGCTCAAAAATGATCAGAAATGATCTTTTTTATCATAATTATTATTTATAAAGCCTTTAAAACAACCAGAGCTGCAACAAAGTGATGTACACATGAAATTAAGAACATTTAAACACAAAAAAAAAAAAAAAATAATATATATATATATATATTTTTTTTTTAAATTCATATTTTTATTAAATATGATATGTTCGTAAGTCCCGTGGTTCGCAGGTCGATGGGGTCGTAGGTCGGGGGTTACCTGTATTAAGTGTGATATGCTTGTCACTTGTACGCCCCCCACCCCAATCCTTTAGACAAAAAGCAGATGGCTCCTCTGGGTGTAATTCCTATCAGGTACTTCATGGTGTGATTGTGCTTATAACTTGAAAACATCTGGGCACGGGCTTTGACATTCGATGGTCTCTCTGTAAAAATTTCAAAGCAATCGATAATCACAGCTACCTTTTTTCCAAATGACTGCACAAACTTGTGTGGCATAACTTTACGCAATGTGTCTCTGTCTGGCCACACAATACAAGGTTGTAGGATTGAATATAATTGTGACAAAGTATCGCTGAAAGCCCTGTAGACAGTACTAGGTGAAACAAAAAAACAGATCAGCAAGGAGATAGACAGGTACATCGAGTCTTAGCCGCATACATGTCAGAAGCAGCATTTGATATGGTGTGAGAAGTGTCTTTTTGGGGTTAGTGACAGAAACCAGCAGTGACAGTATTTGCATGAAGGTTTGAAGATTAGGCAGTCCTGTATAATGTCTTACTTTATCATTGTCATCTTCAGAAAAAAAGCCATCACTGAACTTAACTCTGTTCACCTGCTGCCTCAGTCCTCGATTTTCTTCTAACAGTCTATTTATTTCTGCAGACACATGTGGGCACATGCTCCACATTCAGGGATGAGAGTGCCATGTTCTTCAATCTGTTCAGATGACTCAGTCGGATCTGAAATGCATTCCAGCTGAACTTCAGCCTCCGCCAGGACAGGATGGACACAAACGTCTTCATCCTGCTGTGCCACTAACTCAGCTGCTTGTGATGCTGCTTGTGATGTGCTGTTACGTTGCTGTTGTCGTTTCAGTCGTCTTGCACAGCGTCCTGTGTCAGTCGGTTTAACTTCAGTGTGACCGAGACGTAGAGATGGAGCCCAGTCTGCATCACTTTCCATCATCTCATAAGCTGGCTGACCTGCAATCACATAGAGATGACAGATAAATGACAGGTGACAGCTGTGATGAGAGAAATGCAATTTCAATCCTGTGTATGTCCTATACATATTGAAAATAAAGTTGACTTTGAGTTTTACTTTTTTATATGTCGACAGCTATTACATCCTGCTATTTGTTCAGGCTTATTGCTATTCATCCCTGGTGTTTTTTTAAGACTTAGACAGGAGTTTGAGACTAAATATGACTTACAGGTAGCTCTGTTTTCACACCTAGTCACAAACTGTTAGTTCACAACTGTTTTTATCATTTAAGTAACATTTCAAAGGTGCAAGCTATTTTATCTCTTACAGAATTAGAAATGACTGTCCATGCTTTTATTTCTTCTCGGTTGGATTATTGTAACAACCTTTTAGTAGGAATTACTAACTCTTTTTTGGAAAGCACTTTTTAATTTTACATCTGTCAAAGGTGCTATATAAATAAACTTTACTTTGGTTCATTATTTGTTCATATAAGTACTGTATTTTATAAATAGGATATAAATAAAGAACTTTGTTTTATATTATTATTATATTTTATATAAAGCCTCAAAAAAGTACTTGTTGTGTTCACCACTGGGTGTCATTGGTGACTAAGGTTGAGGTGAAAAAGGAGATACTTAGCTAACTGTAGCATCACAGAATAGAGAAACAAAGCATAAAATAAACAAACAACCAGCTTACCTTTATGAAAATGCAGTGAACAAACATGCCTGTTCACTGATATCTGGTTGAATGTGATGTCCTTGCGCCTGACAGCTGCAACCCAGGCCAGCCTGCGTCTCCTGCTTAGATCTTCCATTTGCTGTCCACGGTCTTTTCTATAGGCAGGAAAACCGAAAAACCTTATGCCAGAGTGTCCTGTTTTACTCGAACAGCCTTTGATGCAACACCAATGACCCATTTTCGAATTAAAATGCAAAGCTAACTCTGATCTGAGCTACTATCAGTAAGGCACAGGACGTCTATCACCATAAGATGGCGCCCGGTACCCACGTGACACGACACGAGCCGTGACGTCACGTGCAAAAGACCGATTGAGACTTAGCCACGCCCCCATACGTAAGTATTTTATGTTTCAGTTAGCACAGTTTATTTTGAAGGCCTGGCACTTTAGAAGCTTTTTGTTTAAAGAAGATGTATGTCTGTCCACTTGTTTGTATAGGTTTTTCTTGTCTTGTAAGCCTTTGTGGGCTGAAAACCTGTAAAAGGGTAAATGCCATTTATCTGTCTGCCTACAAAGATCAGACACTGTACTTTATCTCACCCAAGTACTGTAGGTCATAATAACTTTTTCTAATATGTATGCTAAGACTTAGCTCTCTTTGTCGGTCTTTCTGGCTGTAAAGCCCGTTTTGCTTTTTATCTTATTTGTAATATTGTAAGTGATGCTTTAGTGTGATTATTCAGTAATTTTGCCATGTGCTCAGAAAAATGCCATCTAATAACAAATGTTTACATTACGTTAAGATGAAGCTCTTGACATATAGACATTATATTTGTCCTCCTGAACCACTTCTAAGGGGATCTTTTTAGTTTTTCTGGAGCCTAGTTGATTCATCAAGTTCCAAAATGCCTGAAGGTTATGAGTTTGATTTATATATAAATAAATCCAGTTTCTGACAAAGTGGTGGAGTTCTTTCTAGTTAGTTATTCAAAGTACTTACAACTAAAAAAAGGGTCTAATAACTGGACATTCCAAAAGACTATGGGCCTCATTCATGAACCGTTCGTACGCACAGATTTGTGCTTAAACTGTGCTTACGAGTGATTTAGGATCATTTGTGGCATCCAACAATATTTTCGTATCCTAGGATTTTTTTCAGATACGAACAAAATCTACGTGTGGTCCGGACCTGTCGTATATTTTACGAACAGTAGTCTGCTGGCCTTTTCTCCACTAATAACCTCATATTTCGTTATTTAGAGAATATTTAGAGCATAAAAACAATTAAATGCAACGACACATATTGGTTAAATTAAAATGAAGCGGCTTCAAACCCCCCCCCCCGCACCCCCGCCCCTCGTCCACCACCGCGCCACCTGCGCGTGGGCGCCCGTGCCCCGGGGTTAATAAAAATCACGCACCACCACGCCATGCGCCACCCTCGGCGCGACCACCTCCAGCCGTGCCACGCTCAGCGCGACCACCTCCAGCCGTGCCACGCTCAGCGCGACCACCTCCAGCCGTGCCACGCTCAGCGCGACCACCTCCAGCCGTGCCACGCTCAGCGCGACCACCTCCAGCCGTGCCACGCTCAGCGCGACCACCTCCAGCCGTGCCACGCTCAGCGCGACCACCTCCAGCCGTGCCACGCTCAGCGCGACCACCTCCAGCCGTGCCACGCTCAGCGCGACCACCTCCAGCCGTGCCACGCTCAGCGCGACCACCTCCAGCCGTGCCACGCTCAGCGCGACCACCTCCAACCCGTGCATCGCTCAGCGCGACCACCTCCAACCCGTGCCACTCACGGCGCGAGCACCTCCTCCTGCTGTCATGTCGGCACAACATTCCTTGACCACCTCCTGACCACCTGCTGTCCGTGCTGCGGCGAGACGTTTTTCTGAAGCCATTTTCAGATCAAACCATTTATTCTTGATGTCTGATACAGTATGACCCACGGGAGAACATGCACCATATTAATATGAAGTGAACTGTAGTTTCGAGACACTTTAAACAACATGTCCTCATCCCTACTCGTCATATATAAAATGCTTCTGTTCAAGAACACATCCGACACTTGCGGGGGGGGAGCGGGAGCGGGGGGGGGTAGCAGTGCGCGACCACCTCCAGCCGTTCTGAGCAGAACTCAGAGCGTAAAGTTCTTCTTTTTACTTCTTGAGTTTGAATGAATGGACACTTCCTGCTGTCAGAGGCAGGAAACTAGATCCTTATATGGTGTTTTGAGGGGTGGAATTTATGTAAATGACATTTCCGCGGGCACGCGCAGCTGATTAGAACAGGTGGGATTCATCATGTTTACGCAGCCATTTACACACGTTTCCTCATCATAGAAGAGTTTGTTGGATCTGACGTGGCATGTTCTTACGAACGCTTCGTAAGAACAAAAGTAGGAGAAACGTAGGATTAGAATACGAACAGTTTCATGAATGAGGGCCAATGTATCAAAGTACGTTTTTGACACTTTCAACATAGTAGATCAAGTTTGAGACCAAATATATTGAATTTTACTAATGTCCTATGAAATCTTTGCCTGAATGTAGATTATGTAAGCTTACATGCACATTCCATTACATACGTTCTAGTGTACATTCCTCATCCACAAGCAGAAGTCTTTTTATAGTTACTGCTGTAAAAGCGTCTTCTTTTTTGCTTCTTATCTTTCCTCTTTTTGGAAAAAAAGAAAAACAAACTTACCGTAGCCGATATACAAATGGATAATTTGTCGGAAGGAAAAACAAAATCAATTTTATGGTTTAATTATTTTTTTTTTCACTTCAGTTCTTGTCAAGATATAAATGTGTAGGTAAACAACGTCAGATATTTTAATTAAGCTTATTTTTTCTGCCATATTTCAGCCAGTTTGAAATTGCCTTAAAATAATCAGTTTTGGTAATTTCTGCAGTATCCACCCATCCTGGAGTGTGTATGTCGCTCCATCCTATCTAAGAGGGGAACTTTGTGGTTCACCAGCCAACAGTGGACCCCTGTTGTTCTTTACAGACTAAGTGGGGACCTCTCTCTATATATATGAATATATTTAAATATATGTATACAGCTGGTCCCCGACTTACGAGCGAGTTCCGTTACTGCGAGGTGCTCGTAAGACGAAAACTCGTAAATCGGGGACTACCTGTATATACCGCATAAGCCGCCACTGATACACGTACATGTACGGTGTTGAACAGTTACCAAGTTACCAAGCACTTCGCCTATCCTAACACAGCTACATATTGTAATTTTAAAAGAACATACATAAAAGTATTTAAAAAAATTCTTACTTTGAGCTGCAGCTTGTCTCCATCTGTTTGCATGTTAGCTCCGCCGCGTTAGCTCCGCTGCGTTAGCATGTTAGGCTGCGCTGCATTAGCATGTTAGACCCTCCAAAAAGGCTGCTGCAGCTGTTAGCTCGATAACAATCCAAGATCTGAGGCTACCAGGCAGACATCGAGGTGAGCTCCTCCGCCTGTCGGCTCCGTGTCCCCGGTGAGAGCGATAGCATCCACCTGTCCATCCTACAGCTAGGCTTCTTAGCATGTTGTCTGTAGCTTCTCCGGCCTAGCATGCTGTCTGTTGCTTCACAGCGTTGTTTTCCTTCATCCATCCGTCACTCCACAAAACCGCCATTAAGCTCCTGCTCATGTATCCGAGCGTAGGAACCTCTAAGCGGACACTGTCCTTCCGAACCCGGCTCTCGAGGCCGGAGCTAACTGGCTAAACAGCCGAACACTGCCGAACACTGACGGACTGCCGGAAACTGCATAATCGGCTTCAAAATAAAAAATAATATGTAATATCCATCCATCCATCCATTTTCTTCCGCTTATCCGGGGTCGGGCATTTAAAACACCTACAGCTGCAACAAAGTGCTATACACATGAAATTAAGAACATTTAAACACAAAAAAATTAAATAAAAATAAACTAAAGTGACCTAAAATCCGATATCAGTCTCCTTAAGTTGGTCACCCACCAGACTGGTCTTATGGTGTAGTTACACCGAACAGCTTTTCAACCTCCAAAAAGCTCGTCACGCACGCAAGTGGACGCACTTGTGAATGCAGCGTGTGCAGACCTGAACGCCAGAACGCGAAACAGCTGCTGGGTGTGTGGGAGGAGCTTACCGGTATACAGAGTCCTGCGCACAGAGTCCTGCGCACTCCGCCAGGCGAGGAGCTTTTTATTTCCGTCTCTGTGGAGCAGACTTGACTGGTCGTGAAGGACTTGTCGCGAACACACAGCTACAATGAGTTTCTCTTCCATAGTACACGACCTCGCGGGTCTTTTCTGTGTCCCACAAACAATACGTCACATAGTGCGCGCGCACCCTCGTTTCCGCGTCACATAGGGACTCTCCCCGTCTCTTCTCCTCCTCTCTTCTCCCCCTCTCTTCTCCACCCGACTCTCCCTGATTGGTTGACACACCAACCAATCAGGGAGAGTTGAGCGGCGTTTGAAAGTTTGAACCGCGAAATCTTCAGCATGTTGAATGCGCGGTTTGGAGGCTGAAGCCGGTTCACGTGCACGGAAAAACGCTTCCCAGCACGCTCAACACGCACGCGACCTGACGCCAGACGCCAAGACGTGGCTGGAAGCGCGTCCACCATTGACTTTACATGTAAACTGGACGCTCCTGCTGCAGAAACGCTGCTCGGTGTGACTACACCATAAGGGTCTTTTCTTCCACTTTATGATAAAGAGGCTCTGGGTCCTGCAAGGACAATAACCTTCACATCAATGTGAAGAAGACAAAGGAGATGATTGTGGACTTCAGAAGGAACAAACAAACCCCACACCCCACTGAACATAGGAGGATCTGCGGTGGAAGTGGTCTCCAGCTACAAGTACTTAGGTGTACGGTACACATGAACGATAACCTCAGCTGGAGCAACAACACCACCAGCCTGATCAAGAAAGTTCATCAGAGACTCTACTTCCTCAGACGGCTGAGATGAGCTGGTCTGAGAAGTTCAGACCTCATCTCCTTCTACAGGTGTGCAGTGGAGAGAGCAAATAAATAGAATCAATCTACTGTATTTTTTTAGTACCAGACAGTTCTCTTAAATATTCCTAATATTAAAGGTCCTGAGTTGACTCCTAATGCATCTTAGCATATATAACATTTCACCATATAAATGTACCTTAAATGTTTCAATGTTAATAAGCTAGTAACTTGCAAGAGACTTTGTTTTCATTCTCCAGATCAATACAGTGTTAAAAATAGTAAAACACCACAAGTGAAAATACTCACTTTTGGGATATGGGAAGTCACCTGCTGCATGATGAGGTTAAGCTGGTGAGCATAGCAGTGGACGTAGTGTGCATTTACATAGACATCTTGGATTTTCTTCTGTACACCACCTGTCTGTTACACAGGTGGTAGATTGGAAATAATCACTGCCGGTGTGTAGAGATGAAGGTGTTGTGTGGATTTTTTTCTGTAAAGAAAGTACAGAAGGCACATTAATTATGTATTTTTTTTTTAGCATTTTCCACATTGCTTGAGGTGCTTTGTGTACACATATGTAATCACATTTTAACTTTCTTAATACAACATAAATAATAATATCCAGGTTATTTCAATTGCATCCCATCCACAGTGATCTTTATAATATTAAAATTAAATTCAAATAAATATATAATCACTGTTTCATGTAATCACATTTTAACTTTCTTAATACAACATAAATAATAATATCCAGGTTATTTCAATTGCATCCCATCCACAGTGATCTTTATAATATTAAAATTAAATTCAAATAAATATATAATCACTGTTTCATAACATGAAAAATTCAAACTATTTAATGCTAAATCTTTCTGCTACTTGGTTTATTTAAGTTTAGAGTGACTTTGAAACAACAGCACAACTTATAATGAAACTAAAGCTTAACTAAACTAAACTAAAACTAAAGTTTATTTATTCATTCAGATTTATTCATCAGAAAATTTGCAACTGCTGCAAAACGAAACGAGACAAAAGTAAGTTAACACAGACACTCTGAGGAGTAAAACAGTTAATGAGCTGAAGATGGACAGACAGGAGTCGTCTTCAGACATTCGGGTTTATAACTAGCAACTATTATAATGTACAGTACACCACAACATAAGCACAGCTAGTAGCTAGCTACTGTGTGACTGACCGCAACACACGTCACCACGTCACGCACACAGATGAATCAGCTCAAACTTTGCTCATTTGCGCTTAGCGATTCATTAAACTCACTTACGGTAATATTACTTGCTTACCTGTGTAGAAAGACACCATTAATAATTACTGCTGCTGTTTCAACGTCGCTAGTGTGTGATCAGCTCTGACTGTGTAAACAGAGATGGTCCCCCATTCGCCCCCCTCCTCGGTTCGAACCGGAAACACTGGCGAACCGCGGCGATCACGAGACGAGTCCAAGCCTCCGGGCAACGGAAAATGCGACCTGAACAGTCCAATAGTTTTGGACAGATGGGACATAAACTGCGCATGCGCTTAGTGCTAGTTATAATTAGATTCAATGGAAAAGCCGTTAGCGGCGCCCAGCGGGGAACCGGAAGTACGTCACAATCAGAAAACGTTTTTTTGCAACAAACAGCTCATCATTACTGTACTCATAAAATATTTATCCTACACAACTAAAAACATATATGCATACATTTCGAAATATTTTTATTTTATTATTTCATTTTTATAAAAAATAAAATAAAATCTTCAAATGGTGAAGAGCTGCAGTTCCAAGGAGGGGCGGCGCCCCTAGCGCCCTCTAGTGGCGGCCGCCTCTGCTGGACAGTCTCACTTAAAGAAACTGGGGCCTCATGTATCAACCGTGCGTGCGCACAAAAACCTTGCATACGGCACCATCCACGCAAAACCCCGTATGTATCAAAACTGAACTGAACGTGAATATGTGCGCATCCAAGTACATTTCCACGCCAGCTCCCCTGTTGGCGTACGCACGTTTCTGTGGTTCTTGTTCCTTTGGCGACACTTACAGGTGATTCAGAGAAACTGAAGCCCCACAGTCTGTGGTTGACTTTAAGAGCGGCTTGAAGACCTTTCTATTCAACCGAGCTTACACTACCTCCTCATGATTCTACTTTTGATCTTAGCTGATACTGTTGTTGATTTTAATTGTTTTATTATTTGTTTTATTGACATTCAATTATGTTGCACCTTGTAGCACTTTGAGATTTACATTAATGAAAAGTGCGTTATAAATTGAATTCATTATTATTATTATTATTATTATTATTATTATTATTATTATTATTAACTGTTCATGATGTGAAAATGATTAATATTCCCACCAAACACACATGATAACAATTATTACATCCACATGGACGCAAATAAAGGACGCGCAAAGTTGTGCAACAAATACATTTAACAGGAACGGATTCAGCCTTACTGGAGGATATAATAAATATTGTAACACGCAGAGCATTTATTTATAAACAGATATAATTTTCTGATCTATGATATGGCTTATCAGCCGTTTCCAGAAATAATCATTTTTCAGTTTGGCACTGCTGCGCTCTGGAGCAACAGGAGCCGTGCATCACGTGTGCACCTGCAGAAGCAGCGATCAAACTGTTCCACAGGAGCTTTCCTGAGGGAGCTGCAGGCCGATCAGGGCTGTCCAGTCCACACAAAGCCTGATCATATTTAATGGAATGTCTCATCCATATGATTCCAAAGGCTGAGTGGTCGCGCTTTGGAGCGCGCGCGCACCCACGCCGGTGTTACACGGCAGTGGAGGTGTTTAATAATCTGCGTTTATTGTAGATTTCTCCAAAATGACACGTGAAAGTACACCATATATAACTTGTAGGAGAGTAAAGGCTTCACAGACAAACAGATGCGCACAAGGCTGCGGCGCGCGCTGCGCGCAGCGTTTGGAGACTCCAACATCACTTCATGTCATGAAAACTCTCCACTGAGACGCAGAGACCCGTTTCTTCATATCATCTATTAAATAAACAAAGATCTATGTTCTACCAAACATCTAAGTTCCTCTGTGTTTACAGTAATTATGGTAATAAACCCGTGCGCAAAGTTAATATTATCACTCAGAATGAATGGATGAGCTGGCGCACCAAAGCAGGGTGCGCGCACACACAAATACCGACACACAATCACTCGTTCTTTGCGTGATAAACACATTTTATTACTATTCTTACTTAGGATTATTTTCCTCACTCATATTATATTAAATTCATTATTTTCCTGAATCTAGAAATCATTTCTGATCGCGCAGGGATCAAACAAACATGTCCTTCACACATGCAGGAAGTAATTTGCATCTGTTTAACATATGTAAATGAAGGCGTGTCAGGGGAGGTGTCTCACGTGCGCTCAGTTCCACGTTAATTGTGATGTACAAAAGGAATGTGCGTGGATTCCGGTGTACGCACAGTTTGATACATCTGGATTTTTTTGTGCGTACACACTTTTCTGGATTTGACCGTACGTCACTTTTCAGTAGGAAATCCACGCAAGTCTTTGTACATGAGGCCC
>JBBPBX010081050.1:0-16034 GCA_038048925.1 Garcialebias charrua | reverse complement strand
ACCAGTGCAAAGTTTAAATATGCTATTCGGTACATTTCCAAATATGAACAGAACATGAGAGCAGACTCTATGGCTGAAAAACTGCTTTGTAATAATGCCATTGGCTTTTGGAACGATGTCAGAGCTTTAAACAGGTCTGCTGCATTATTCCCCAGTACCATAGAGGGCGTATCTGGGGCTCATAATATAGCAGAGCTATGGAGACAGCACTATTCTGCTTTATTTAACTGTGTAAAAAGTGAACCATATGGACTGGGAAATATTCCTAAGAGTGATGTGGTTATAACCCCTAGTGAAGTCCAGCAGGCTATAGCGTACTTGTGTGAGAATAAGGCAACAGGTTCTGATGGCATTACAGCAGAACATCTGAAATATGCTAGCCAAAAAGTGGCTGTGCTGCTTGCAATTTGTTTCTCTGGGTTTCTAACCCATGGACAGTTGCCTGATTCTTTATTATCTATCACTCTTGTGCCGGTAATTAAGGACAAAACTAGTAAGGTTGGTAGCCTTAATAACTACAGACCAATAGCTTTAGCTAGTGTGATCTCTAAAGTGTTAGAAAAAATCTTGCTTGATCGTCTTAATCAGTTTATTAGTACAACAGATAATCAATTTGGTTTTAAAGCCAAGTTGGGAACTGATTTCTGTATTTATGGCCTGAAAGAGGCAGCAAGAGCATATCTATCAAAAAAATCATCTGTGTTAATTGGGTTTATTGATGCCTCTAAGGCATTTGATCGTGTCAATCATTACAAGTTATTTGACAAATTAAAACAGAGAGGTGTTCCAGATATTATTATACGAATTTTAGTTTACTGGTATTCTAACCAGAAAATGCATGTCAAATGGGGAAATAACATCTCTGCTTCCTTTGGTGTGAGTAACGGTGTGCGTCAGGGTGGGCTTCTTTCACCTGCCCTGTTTAACATTTATATGGACGACCTGTCAAAAGAATTGAACCTCTGTAAAACTGGATGTGTGATCGGTGATACCCTGGTTAATCACTTTATGTATGCTGATGACCTGGCTGTCCTCTCGCCCAGCAGTGCTGGTTTTCAACAGTTACTGAATATCTGCTCTGATTATGGGCTGAGATTTGATGTGCAGTACAATGCTAAGAAAACGGTTGTGCTAATATGTAGGACTAAAGCAGACAAACAACTCTGTTTCCCTGATTTCTTTTTGTCAGGACAAAAGTTAAATGTTTGCTCAAAAACTAAATATCTGGGTCACTACATCACTGACCAGCTATGTGATGATGATGACATTTATCGACAGTGTCGCATGTTGTACGCCCAGGCAAACATTCTGAGGAGGAAGTTTCACATGTGCACTAATGAGGTAAAAATATGTTTGTTTAAAGCTTACTGTACATCCTTGTATGCAGCTCCTCTGTGGTGTAAATTTAAAAAAGCTAGCATGCAGAAGCTTAAGGTTGCTTATAATGACTCCCTGAGAATTCTACTTAAGAAACCCAGGTTCAGCAGTGCAAGTGAAATGTTTTGTAATGCACATGTCAGAACGTTTCAGGCGCTCATGAGAAATTTGATGTACAAGTTTATGCGTCGTTTGTGCAGCTCCATGAACAGTCTTATTGTAACGTTTTCACATCCCTCTGTCAGTGCGCTAAGATACCAGTCGGCTCTGTGGAATCATTGGTACACGAGTCTTTTATAAGATTTTATTTTTTATTATATATATTTTTTTAATTCCTTTCTTTTTTTTTCGGTATGTGTTGTGTGTGTTATGTTTTTTTGTGGACCACGAGTCTGCTGAATAAAGTTGATGATGATGATGATATCAAAGATAAATAAAAATACTTAAGAGTAAATAAACCACTGGGTGCATTTTTTTTGGCACTAGGACTGTTTTTTTATGAAGTACATACCCAAAGTTGAGTAAAAAACCCATTATAAAGTGAATTTTGAATCTGTGGTCCCCTTTAATATTCATTTATTTATGGAAATGCATTCTTTCTGTTTCGTACCCTGGACATTCCATAAAGACATGTTGAACCATTTCAGGGAGATTGCTGGTGTCCTGTTAACAGTCCTGTTGCATACTTTCTAATTATTTTAAGAGATTTATTAAGGCCTGTGTGTCCTATTCTATTGTACCACTGGTACATTTTAATTTTTAAATCACTCCTTGGTCTGCTGCCTTCATACATCTCCTCCTACATGTCTCTTTGTGTGACATTTTTTTAGTTAAATTTGTTGGAAAAAAAATCAGTATGCCTCTCTTATGATTGTCTATTGTTGTCGCTGTTGTCAATTTTTGTTGAAAACAGGTCTCTCTTGTACAAACCAGATTCCAAAAAAGTTGGGACACTAAACAAATTGTGAATAAAAACTGAATGCAATGATGTGGAGGTGCCAACATCTAATATTTTATTCCGAATAGAACACAAATCACAGATCAAAAGTTTAATCTGAGTAAATGTAAAATTTTAAAGGAAAAATATGTTGATTCAAAATTTCACAGTGTCAACAAATCCCAAAAAAGTTGGGACAAGTGGCAATAAGTGGCTGGAAAAAGGAAATTAAGCATATAATGAACATCTGGAAGACCAATTAACACTAATTATTCAATTGACAACATGATTGGGTATAAAAAGATCTCAGAGTGTCAGTGTCTCTCAGAAGCCAAGATGGTGAGTGGATCATCAATTCCACCATTGTTGCGCAGCAATACCAGAATGGTGTTGCCCAGCGTAAAATAGCAAAGACTTTTAAGTTATCATCATCAACCGTGCATAACATCATCAAAAGATTCAGAGAATCTGGAACAATCGCTGTGCGTAAGGGTCAAGGCCGTAAAACTCTACTGGATGCTCGTGATCTCCGGGCCCTTAAACGTCACTGCACCTCAAACAGGAATGCCACTGTCAAGGAAATAACAGAATGGGCTCAGGAATACTTCCAGAAAGCATTGTCAGTGAACACAATCCACCGTTGCCAGCTGAAACTCTACAGTGCAAAGAGGAAGCCATTTCTAAGCAAGCTCCACAAGCTCAGACGTTTGCACTGGGCCAGGGGTCATTTAAAATGGAGTGTGGCAAAATGGAAGACTGTTCTGTGTCAGATGAGTCACGATTTGAAGTTCTTTATGGAACACTGGGACGCCATGTCATCCGGACCAGAGAGGACAAGGATAGCCCAAGTTGTTATCAACGCTCCGTTCAGAAGCCTGCATCACTGATGGTATGGGGTTGCATGAGCGCTTGTGGCATGGGCAGCTTGCATGTCTGGAAAGGCACCATTAATGCAGAGAACTATGTTCAGGTTCTAGAACAACATATGCTCCATCTAGACGTCATCTCTTTCAGGGAAGACCCTGCATTTTTCAACAAGATAATGCCAGACCACATTCTGCAGCAATCACAACATCATGGCTACGTAGGAGAAGGATCCGGGTACTGAAATGTCCAGCCTGCAGTCCAGATCTTTCACCTATAGAGAACATTTGGTGCATCATAAAGAGGAAGGTGCGACAAAGAAGGCCCAAGACGATTGAACAGTTAGAGACCTGTATTAGACATGAATGGGAGAGCGGTCCGTGTATCTTTTGGTCATTGGATTTTGGTTTTCAAAACAAAATCGAAAATTGAAAAACGGATGGTTTTTTGTTTTTTGTTTCAAAAACAAATAATGAAAATCGAAAAACGGATGTTTTTTTGTTTTTCCGTTTTTAAAACGAAATTAGAAAAACGGTAATTGCAAAATTAAAAAAATGGGTACGTTTTGGTTTTTGCTAAAACCAAAGACAAGCTTTTATTTTGTTGTTAATGAACGGGACCTTAAGGCGGAACCGGAAATGGAAGACCTGAATGTGAAATGCGTCCCAATCCAACGGCTACCAAGGACCCTTTTGTTGACTTGTCCCGGGTCTTTCAAAGACCACGTAGACCGGAAGTCCACGGGTGCAATATTTTTTTTGGGATGGTCTAGCCAGAGCTCTGGGTCTAGCCTTCACGGTTACGTCCGCGTACGTCATGTTGCCTAGCAACCGTGACAGCGCTCAACCCAGAGGCTCTGGCTCAACCTAAGAAAGGAGCTTGAAATGTTGTTTTTACTGCTTTTTTTTAATTCTAGAGGAAATACAGAACTTTATCGCTGCTGGTGGCATGTTTTATATCTTCTGCTGACAGACATATCCAACTTACTTTTTTTTTTGGCTATAAACGGTAGTTTCATGGATAATTTCATTGTCAGTATTAACTTTGTTAACTTTGTTAACTTTAAATCAAAAATCTATCTTATTTACTAATAATTTAATAAAACAATATACTAGTATAATATTTATAACTTGTTTAAAATTTTAAATAATAACTTATTTGAAATTTTTGAAATTTAGAATACAGCATAACATTTTCCAATATTTTATTGTTTAAAATCCATTAGTACATAAAGGGGTTGTAAAAATGTTAAAAACAGGGTATTTTCATCTATTTTATTAATAAAATAACACTGAAGTGTTTTCATTGAGCATCAGTATATTTACCTTAAGCCTCATTATTATAATACTTTAATATCATATAAAAAATTAAATCTTAAACTAATAATGTTTTGTTGTTCTCTACATGTCCTGAACTAGACCAGACCCTTGTACTGTAGGATCAATCTGAATATCCCAGTCCTGGACCGTTACTTTAACCAAGAAGATCCTGGACTGGATTTGTGATGATGCAGGGAGTCTCTGGAGGTGTTGTTTCATCTCCTGGACCTGGATTCATGACATGGTTGCGGGCGACAACTGTTCTCTGGCTGGCAGGTGGAGCATCTTGCAGATGGATCATCCTGCAGATGGAGCATCCTGCAGGTGGTCTCAGTCAGGAGAGCTTGGGACGCCTCGTTCTGCTGTCCATCATGGTGTCATCCACCTGCCTAAAAACCCAGAGGACCTGCAGGTGGTGTCCCGTGGGTTTGCAGAGCTGGCAGCAACAGAACCTTTAGTTGTTTTGAATTAACTTACTTTTAATAAAATGAATTATAGACAACTAGTTTTTGTAATCAATTTATTTTTTCAAAATTAAAACAAAACAAAGAAAAACACATTTTTCAAACTCATAACAATAATTTATTTACCGGTATTTGCATTTTTTTCTAGAATACTAAATAATCTTTCCATCATCTCCCTACTTTCATTCAACCTTCTCTCTTCTGCCTCCCTCTGCAGCTTCATATCTTCCCTCTGCAGCTTCATATCTTCTCTGATTAAGTCCATTAACTCATCCTCTCTGTTCTTCTTCCTCTTTCTTCCTCGTCTCTGTTCCGTTCTTTCCTCCTCCTCAGCCCTGTCGTCCTGGTCACCCACTGCTGTGCTTGGACCTGGAGTGTCCTCACGGATGGAGGAAATTAGGACAGGAGGTGCAATGCAAGGTCTCTGTCCTAACGCCTCATCCATGAGGACAAACCAGGGCCACGTCGCAGCAGTGGGCTTCCCACTCACTCCTTCCCCTGACCCTGGATATTTGCAGTCCTGAACAGAGGAAATAAGATATCACAGTTGGCAAAAAGAGCAACAAACTTTTTTTTTTTTATTTTACATGTACATACTGGATTCCAAAAAAGTTGGGACACTAAACAAATTGTGAATAAAAACTGAATTTAATGATGTGGAGATGGCAAATGTCAATATTTTATTCATAACAGAACATAGATGACAGATCAAAAGTTTAATCTAAGTAAATGTAACATTTTAAAGGAAAAATATGTTGATTCAAAAATTTCACAGTGTCAACAAACACCCCAAAAGTAGGGACAAGTAGCAATAAGTGGCTGGAACGCCAATCAACGCTCCGTTCAGAAGCCTGCCTCACTGATGGTATGGGGTTGCATGAGCGCTTGTGGCATGGGCAGCTTGCATGTCTGGAAAGGCACCATTAATGCAGAGAACTATGTTCAGGACTTGTCGCAACTTTTTTTGGGATTTGTTGACGCCATGAAATTTTGAAACAACATATTTTTCATTTAAAATGATAAATTCTCTCAGTTTAAACTTTAGATCTGTGATTTGTGTTCTATTCTGAATAAAATATTAGATGTTGGCACCTCCACATCATTGCATTCAGTTTTTATTCACAATTTGTTTAGTGTCCCAACTTTTTTGGAATCTGGTTTGTATCACCAGAGCACGTACAAATTATGTATTATAAAAACATGCATGTTAGGCTGATTGGGAACTCTAAATTGACCCTGGGTGTGAGTGAGACATGTCCCTCTTGTAAATGAGTCCCTGTGGCTCAACGAGGCTAGCCTGTATGAATAAAGGTTGAATGAATATAATTCATTATTACACATGTACATACGTTGTATTTCTTTAAGTTGCCCCATTTCTTTTTAGCCTGCAGAGTTACTTTATCCTGCAGGCCCATCTTCTCCAAAATTACCCTAATAACATCAACATAAAATTAATGAAGGGAGAAACATGGAAAATAATGTCTTAAACCCACATTGAAAAAACAGTTTTCACAGCACAACACTAGAGATTGCAGGTTATGTACAGTTTGAGGGTTAATGAAACTGACTCAGAAGCATAAGATGAATCTTGTACCTCCATGCCACAGCTGCAGAATTTTTAGCCCCCGTAAATAGGTGGCTGTTTTGATTCCTAAGCTTGATAAAAGCCTCGGTCTGCTCCTTGCTCCCTAAAAAACAGAAGAAAAAAAATTAGCTTAGCGGCGATAATACGACGGGACCCGCTGTACGAGCTGACAAAAGATACAAAAAATATCTACGCAAATGACAAAAGACTAACATCCGCTTTAATCATTTATGTCATAAATCATAACCGCTTTAGGCTTTTAATTTTTTTTATCCCACATTTTAACATAACTTACATTTAAAAGTGTATTCCGTCTTTATTTTAAAATAAAACACAAACATTCAAGTCAAACTCAGTTTTCAGCATTGAAAAATAATGTGATCTCCAGTTTCTGTTTTAATTAAAATGTAGCTACCTCTTGGCTTCTGCCTCTCAGTTCAAAAGTGTCTAAAACCTCTCCCATCAGGCAACACACCTCTGTTGTCATCAGCTGTCAATAAAACAGGGTCTGCACGTGCACCTGAAAGAAAGAAAAAAAGAGTATCTAAATGGTAAATAATAAATTGATTTGTTAGACGTGGTGTGGTTTGCCCATAACACACTTATTTTTTATTACTTCAAATGTAAAATTTCTGATGTCGTATTCACCCTGTGGTCTGTAAGGATTCAAAACATAAAATTAAAAACAAATGTGGGCTATTAAATCCATGAGTAAACGAAGACCTTAGTTAAGCATTAGGCTACCGTTAGCATTAGCCCACGGCCAATTATTGTTAAACATACACGGAATATTATCAAATATATAGATTTAATTACTTACTTGGAATATGAAATAAATCGTGTTGATGGTTAGATCATCAGCTCTCAATTAAATGCGTTGATTTCCTCTAAATAAGACAGACATATCCATTTTACATTCAGAGGTCTTCACTTCCGGTTCCGCCTTAAGATCCCGTTCAGTATCAACAAAATAAAAGCTTGTCTTTGGTTTGAGCAAAAACTAAAACATTCCCTTTTTTATTTTGGCAATTGCCGTTTTTCTAATTTCGTTTTAAAAACGGAAAAACAAAAAACCACCCGTTTTTCTATTTTCATTTTCGTTTTAAAAACGGAAAAACGAAAAACCATCCGTTTTTCGATTTTCATTATTTATTTTGAAAACCAAAATCCAATGACCAAAAGATACACGGACCGAGAGCATTCCGATTTCTAAACTTGAGAAACTGGTCTCCTCTGTCCCCAGACGTCTGTTGAGTGTTGTAAGAAGGGGGGATGCCACACAGTGGTAAAAATGGACTTGTCCCAACTTTTTTGGGATTTGTTGACGCCATGAAATTTTGAAACAACATATTTTCCCTTAAAATGATACATTCTCTCAGTTTAAACTTTTGATCTGTGATTTGTGTTCTATTCTGAATAAAATATTAGATGTTGGCACCTCCACATCATTGCATTCAGTTTTTATTCACAATTTGTTTAGTGTCCCAACTTTTTTGGAATCCAGTTTGTAAATGAGTCCTTGAGGCTCAATGGGATTAACTTGTATAAATAAAGGTTGATTGAATTGCGAGTAATTAGAACTAGAAGTTATATTGTTCAAAATATTTCTGTGATAATTCAATCATGTTTCCAATCATTTTACAACAAGCTGTTTGGTTTAATACCACTGTATCAATGTTAAAAGTTTATTATCAAATTTCATACTTGATGTAAAAGCTTTTGTTTCATTTTGTTGTATTTCTTGATTTTATTTTACTTTTGATCACAATAAAGCTTATGATTGTGGAATAGTTTGCATCCTGGTAATAATTTGAGTGGAATGCATTAATTTATTTTCAATAGAACAAAACATCTTCATTTTAATTTGAAACCTAATTTTGTGAATCTTACATCAATTTACATCAAATTGCTGGTGCTGTGCTACAAGTCTAAATTCTTAGTTTACATGTGTTCAAATGTTCCATAAATCAACCAGAAATGGAGCTTTAGTTGAACAAACATTTAGTGACCACCATCATTATTAGTGTTTTTACATCAAGAATCAATTTAGATTCAATTCTGTAAGATCAATGACATTTCATTGTTTCTCTTCAATTAGTTTTTGCTGTCTAGATAAAGAACCATTAAGAGGGAGGAGTGGGATCTGTCCAAAACTTTTGAACTTCCATGTTTCCCTGAAAACGGTCCTCAGAGGGATGGTGAAACCCTGACGACTCTCAGGTTCCAGCAGATGCTTCTTCCATTGTTAGGCAGGATTCACAGGTTTCAGGTTTTCCAGCTCACACTTTTTATTCTTTGTATGTACATCTACAAATGATCAAGTTTCTGAGTCAACCCAGTTCAAGATGGCCGCCACAGCCACCTGACCTTAGAAACAAAAAGTTGTCTATAATTCATGAAAAAAGGCCTCATCAACAGCCCTATTCTTTTCCTCCATAAAATAAGTTGTATTCTGACGTGTTTTTGTGTTTTAAAAACTGTTTCTCTATGATCTGCTGTCTTTGCATGAATTCTGAAAATGTACTTTAGAAGTTTTAGTATAGATTAGACACTGATCACTGCAATCAGCTGCAGCTAGTAGAGTTCAAATGTTCAAAAGTTAGTTTCTAATTCATCAACTAGTTGAAGTCATAATTATTCAAGCAGCTAAAAAGTCTTGAAATCATTGGAAGTCATTAATTATTGACTGACTTCAGGTTAGTTTAGATCATTAGTTAGACACAATATATTTTCATTATAATAATAATATTCTATATATTTTTGATGAAAATCAAATGGATCAAAGTGATAAAAGGAGTGAAATCATCCAGATCCAGTGAAAATCTATTAAAAGAAGAGATCAAAGGCATGGTCTGATAAACAATCAGACACAGAAGGAAGGAAGGAAGGAAGGAAGGAAGGAAGGAAGGAAGGAAGGAAGGAAGGAAGGAAGGAAGGAAGGAAGGAAGGAAGGAAGGAAGGAAGGAAGGAAGGAAGGAAGGAAGGAAGGTGCTCACAGTCCAACTTCTCCCAGACGTCTGCTGGAACCATGTGGGCTTCTTGTGAGCCAGATGTTGATGAACCATGTGGGCTTCTTGTGAGCCAGATGTTGATGAACCATGTGGGCTTCTTGTGAGCCAGATGTTGATGAACCATGTGGGCTTCTTGTGAGCCAGATGTTGATGAACCATGTGGGCTTCTTGTGAGCCAGATGTTGATGAACCATGTGGGCTTCTTGTGAGCCAGATGTTGATGAACCATGTGGGCTTCTTGTGAG
The DNA here is from genome assembly GCA_038048925.1 of Garcialebias charrua. Taxonomy (NCBI): domain Eukaryota; kingdom Metazoa; phylum Chordata; class Actinopteri; order Cyprinodontiformes; family Rivulidae; genus Garcialebias; species Garcialebias charrua. Next base: position 6,232 of record JBBPBX010081050.1, on the reverse strand, counting down.
CCAGATGTTGATGAACCATGTGGGCTTCTTGTGAGCCAGATGTTGATGAACCATGTGGGCTTCTTGTGAGCCAGATGTTGATGAACCATGTGGGCTTCTTGTGAGCCAGATGTTGATGAACCATGTGGGCTTCTTGTGAGCCAGATGTTGATGAACCATGTGGGCTTCTTGTGAGCCAGATGTTGATGAACCATGTGGGCTTCTTGTGAGCCAGATGTTGATGAACCATGTGGGCTTCTTGTGAGCCAGATGTTGATGAACCATGTGGGCTTCTTGTGAGCCAGATGTTGATGAACCATGTGGGCTTCTTGTGAGCCAGATGTTGATGAACCATGTGGGCTTCTTGTGAGCCAGATGTTGATGAACCATGTGGGCTTCTTGTGAGCCAGATGTTGATGAACCATGTGGGCTTCTTGTGAGCCAGATGTTGATGAACCATGTGGGCTTCTTGTGAGCCAGATGTTGATGAACCATGTGGGCTTCTTGTGAGCCAGATGTTGATGAACCATGTGGGCTTCTTGTGAGCCAGATGTTGATGAACCATGTGGGCTTCTTGTGAGCCAGATGTTGATGAACCATGTGGGCTTCTTGTGAGCCAGATGTTGATGAACCATGTGGGCTTCTTGTGAGCCAGATGTTGATGAACCATGTGGGCTTCTTGTGAGCCAGATGTTGATGAACCATGTGGGCTTCTTGTGAGCCAGATGTTGATGAACCATGTGGGCTTCTTGTGAGCCAGATGTTGATGAACCATGTGGGCTTCTTGTGAGCCAGATGTTGATGAACCATGTGGGCTTCTTGTGAGCCAGATGTTGATGAACCATGTGGGCTTCTTGTGAGCCAGATGTTGATGAACCATGTGGGCTTCTTGTGAGCCAGATGTTGATGAACCATGTGGGCTTCTTGTGAGCCAGATGTTGATGAACCATGTGGGCTTCTTGTGAGCCAGATGTTGATGAACCATGTGGGCTTCTTGTGAGCCAGATGTTGATGAACCATGTGGGCTTCTTGTGAGCCAGATGTTGATGAACCATGTGGGCTTCTTGTGAGCCAGATGTTGATGAACCATGTGGGCTTCTTGTGAGCCAGATGTTGATGAACCATGTGGGCTTCTTGTGAGCCAGATGTTGATGAACCATGTGGGCTTCTTGTGAGCCAGATGTTGATGAACCATGTGGGCTTCTTGTGAGCCAGATGTTGATGAACCATGTGGGCTTCTTGTGAGCCAGATGTTGATGAACCATGTGGGCTTCTTGTGAGCCAGATGTTGATGAACCATGTGGGCTTCTTGTGAGCCAGATGTTGATGAACCATGTGGGCTTCTTGTGAGCCAGATGTTGATGAACCATGTGGGCTTCTTGTGAGCCAGATGTTGATGAACCATGTGGGCTTCTTGTGAGCCAGATGTTGATGAACCATGTGGGCTTCTTGTGAGCCAGATGTTGATGAACCATGTGGGCTTCTTGTGAGCCAGATGTTGATGAACCATGTGGGCTTCTTGTGAGCCAGATGTTGATGAACCATGTGGGCTTCTTGTGAGCCAGATGTTGATGAACCATGTGGGCTTCTTGTGAGCCAGATGTTGATGAACCATGTGGGCTTCTTGTGAGCCAGATGTTGATGAACCATGTGGGCTTCTTGTGAGCCAGATGTTGATGAACCATGTGGGCTTCTTGTGAGCCAGATGTTGATGAACCATGTGGGCTTCTTGTGAGCCAGATGTTGATGAACCATGTGGGCTTCTTGTGAGCCAGATGTTGATGAACCATGTGGGCTTCTTGTGAGCCAGATGTTGATGAACCATGTGGGCTTCTTGTGAGCCAGATGTTGATGAACCATGTGGGCTTCTTGTGAGCCAGATGTTGATGAACCATGTGGGCTTCTTGTGAGCCAGATGTTGATGAACCATGTGGGCTTCTTGTGAGCCAGATGTTGATGAGTTCAAAGGAACATCTTCCTGGATGTCTTCTTCCCTGACCTCTGACCTCTTCTTGGTGTTGTGAGGGGTGTTAGTGGAATGTTTGGAGCTGAGATACGGAGCAGGTTCTGTGAACAGAACTCACCAGAACCAAGGTTTGGGAGTGTGCAGCCAGATGTTTGTCTGCTGAACATCTGCAGAAACAGGAGACATGTTTTCTTTCTCCTGTCTGCTCTAATGCGTCCACTTGAAGGTTCTAATAGAAACACATTGTGACAGCAGGTGAAACGTTTCCACTGAACATCTGCTGGTTCTTCTATCATCTCTACTGACTTGTTGAACCAATGATCCTGGAGGTGATTGATCCTGCACAGTGATCACATGACCGCAGCAAGAATCCACTGAAGAGGCTGCAAATAGAGCAACAAGAGTGAAGCAGAGAACAGGCTGAAAATGAAGAAGTGGACAGAGAAATGATCAAATGAAGCATTTAGTGTTTCCATTTGAACAGAGCAGCTGGAGCTGAAGCTTTTGATCCAGAGCAACACAACAGCTCTGCTTTCAAACCTCCACACACTTTCTGACGTCCACTCTGTCCACAGTGTTGGACGTGTCTCCATCCACTGGTGTTTGTTCTGGACGGCCCACTGGAGCAGGACCAGAGGCTTTCTGCTACTAAGACAACACTTTACACACACGAGGCTCTGAATGTTAGAAACCCTCTGACTAGAATACACTTCTTCTGTGTGAGCTTTGAGCTCAAACTGTGAATTTAATTCAAACTGGAGACCAGTCCACCTCCCAGCAGCACCACTGTTGGACTGGATTCTACAGGTGGACCTAAGAAACTGGACCTTCAAATGCCTGTGACATGCACGAACACAAAAAGAGGAAGAACATGTTAATATAGAATAAATTCTGCATAATATCCATGAATTAGTTCCATGGCATGGCCGGAGTGAAACAGGAAGTGACAACAAAGAGGAAGAAGTCTTTCAAAATCTTTGTTTCTACAAGATGTGACTCTTCTTCATCTTTCTTTAATAGTGACTGTGAATAATGTAAAGAAACATCAGACTCTGTGCTCCTGTCTGTGTTAGCTGTTGTAGCAATGATGTGTTTCCATGCAGGCGTTGTCATCTCTCCGTTCCTGCACATGCAAATATCTCCACAACTGTTCATGTGAGCTGCGTGAATTGATTCTGCCATACATCAGTAATGTTCTCTTTCCATGAACGCTTTAGTGTTTATCATGAAAACTTAGAGCTCCTGTAAATCCAGTAAATGTATTTTAATGAAACTGTCAGAAAGTAATTGAATGTACACGTACAACAGATTAACTGTAGGAGTTAATCTGATAATTGAGATTAGAAAACACAAACATGGCTACAACTGAGTCAGTTTTACAGATGTTGAGTAAAAACCAGATGTTGTAGTAGCTGAGAGTCATCCCTGACACACACTCTGAGAGCTAGCAGCTCACAGAAACTCTTTATTTAAAAAGACTGGCATCAAACAGATGACGTGTGTTTAATATGAAGAAAAGTATTTGTAGATATAAAACTAGTGGTGGTTGTTTGATCAGAAAGGCTGCAGAGCTCTGAGCTGCTGAATCAGCAGAAATGACTTCAAAGTTTAGAAATTTACATTTTGTAGTTCTTTTAGTCAAAAAGAACAACACTACCCAGAAGGCAACAGTGCTTCTAGTCTAGATGCTGCTTTCTGCAGAAAAGGAGGGAAAGTTTTTCAACACAAATCTACGCTCTCTATGAAGCTCACAGAACTGGCAGGAAAGTCTCAAATAATCCTGAAGCTCAATTATCCACGTGCACATCAATTATCCACGTGCACATCAATTATCCACGTGCACATCAATTATCCACGTGCACATCAATTATCCACGTGCACATCAACCTGGACGGGGCGGTGGGTTTTGTCGCTGCAGGGCGGGTCTGCAGAACCAGAACTGAGCTGGACCTGAACCGAGCTGCTGTTCTGCAGAGCTGGTGAGTAAAATGTTTCAGTACTGTACAGTACATATACGTATGTTGTTAAAATGTTTCAGTACTGTACAGTACATATACGTATGTTGTTAAAATGTTTCAGTACTGTACAGTACATATACGTATGTTGTTAAAATGTTTCAGTACTGTACAGTACATATACGTATGTTGTTAAAATGTTTCAGTACTGTACAGTACATATACGTATGTTGTTAAAATGTTTCAGTACTGTACAGTACATATACGTATGTTGTTAAAATGTTTCAGTACTGTACAGTACATATACGTATGTTGTTAAAATGTTTCAGTACTGTACAGTACATATACGTATGTTGTTAAAATGTTTCAGTACTGTACAGTACATATACGTATGTTGTTAAAATGTTTCAGTACTGTACAGTACATATACGTATGTTGTTAAAATGTTTCAGTACTGTACAGTACATATACGTATGTTGTTAAAATGTTTCAGTACTGTACAGTACATATACGTATGTTGTTAAAATGTTTCAGTACTGTACAGTACATATACGTATGTTGTTAAAATGTTTCAGTACTGTACAGTATGTTGTTAAAATGTTTCAGTACTGTACAGTACATATACGTATGTTGTTAAAATGTTTCAGTACTGTACAGTACATATACGTATGTTGTTAAAATGTTTCAGTACTGTACAGTACATATACGTATGTTGTTAAAATGTTTCAGTACTGTACAGTACATATACGTATGTTGTTAAAATGTTTCAGTACTGTACAGTACATATATGTATGTTGTTAAAATGTTTCAGTACTGTACAGTACATATACGTATGTTGTTAAAATGTTTCAGTACTGTACAGTACATATACGTATGTTGTTAAAATGTTTCAGTACTGTACAGTACATATACGTATGTTGTTAAAATGTTTCAGTACTGTACAGTACATATACGTATGTTGTTAAAATGTTTCAGTACTGTACAGTACATATACGTATGTTGTTAAAATGTTTCAGTACTGTACAGTACATATACGTATGTTGTTAAAATGTTTCAGTACTGTACAGTACATATACATATGTTGTTAAAATGTTTCAGTACTGTACAGTACATATACGTATGTTGTTAAAATGTTTCAGTACTGTACAGTACATATACGTATGTTGTTAAAATGTTTCAGTACTGTACAGTACATATACGTATGTTGTTAAAATGTTTCAGTACTGTACAGTACATATACGTATGTTGTTAAAATGTTTCAGTACTGTACAGTACATATATGTATGTTGTTAAAATGTTTCAGTACTGTACAGTACATATATATATGTTTCAGTACTGTACAGTACATATACGTATGTTGTTAAAATGTTTCAGTACTGTACAGTACATATACGTATGTTGTTAAAATGTTTCAGTACTGTACAGTACATATACGTATGTTGTTAAAATGTTTCAGTACTGTACAGTACATATACGTATGTTGTTAAAATGTTTCAGTACTGTACAGTACATATACGTATGTTGTTAAAATGTTTCAGTACTGTACAGTACATATACGTATGTTGTTAAAATGACGTCGGTTTAAGAGATTAGAACATTGTAAGAGTGTGGGAAGAGTTTCTAAAGCCTTAAAATATAGAAATACTAAAATAAATACAACGTTCATACTTCACGGTTCTTCACCTGTCGCGGTGGGGGGGACGTAACCCCCACGATAATCCAGGGACTACTGTATAATCTACTCTGTGCTTATGGCAAGCTTTTTACCATATAATGAGGGGCGGGCTGGCCATAGGGAGGTTCAGGATAATTCATGAACGTCCGGTCAGTTCCAGGCTGAACCTCAGTAAATGTGTGGTGGAAGGAAACCTCCCAGAAGTCCATGAGCCCAGACCAGCTGCTCCACACCTTCCAGACTCATCAGGACCTGCAGATGTTTAGGAAGCACCACTCCAGATGTTCAGACGTGTTGATGTGATGAAGCAGACACTCTCTGAGGCTCTCAGGCCTCCTTCACTCAGCTGCTCCTCCTACAGCTTCTCCAACAGAACGGGCCCACCAAGGTCCAGACAGACTCTTCAGAGCAGCTTCAAGCAGCATGAAGACATCCTGGAAATGCAGCAGGAACATCTGGAAGTCTTCTCCAGCTGCTGAACTCAGCTGCTTTCTTGCCTGTTGAACGTGGAGCAGGTCAGAAGCTCCTGATGTGGGACTGAAAGCTCCTCAGCCTCCTCACAAAGCCTCACTTTGTCTTCTTCTCTCCTCTTTTCTTTCCAGTCGGAGCTGTAGTCTGATCACTCTGAGGTGTGTAGAAGTTCAGTCAGTCCATCCA
>JBBPBX010081049.1:0-11098 GCA_038048925.1 Garcialebias charrua | reverse complement strand
AAGAAAAAGTGAAAAAACATTTGATCTAACAATCTAATAACTTTTTGAATTTTATTTCTGAATGAATGAGGGCTGTTATTTGGTGGATAATTGTTTTATACTGGGTACATATAATAGGATATAGTTTTATTTTATTTTTTATATTTTATTTTGTTTTTGGAATAGTATATCAAGTCTATAACATATAATATTCATCAGTTTGTACTTTGTTTGTGTAGAAGATAATGAGAAATGTAGGGAGGGGAAATTCGCCTGTAAATAATTTGAATTGTTAGTCTGTTTCTTATTTGTAAAAATAAGTGAGAATAAAAAAAACATTGTAAATATGTTCTATAGTGTTGAAATTGTTAATTTGTGATGCAAAATCTGTACTTCATGTTCAAATGCAGTGTTTTATTTGCATAAAATCTCTAAAATCTAATTTCGCTTATTGTTTTTTCTTGATGTTAAACAGTTTTAATAGTTGTTTTTTAACAAGTATAATGTAAAATAATGCCAGATATTGAAAGATCTAAATATTCTGAACAAATGTGCTGAAGCACTTGTCCATAGAACATTTTCTTCATATTTTCTAGTGAAAAATTAAATGTTAACCTTCTTACAAGGTTAGTTTTTTGTGTGCACTATATCAGTTAATTTTGGATTAAACTACTGTTTCTATCTAAATGTCACTTTTTTCATTATCAGGTTTTTAAAGATCGTTTCTTGTCTATTTCATTATTTGTTTTCGTTTATTGTATTTTTTAGAGATCCAGGTATTTTGGGCAGAGATGAATTTTCTTTGCAATAAACTACTGTTTCTATCTAAATGTCACTTTTTTCATTATCAAGTTTTTAAAGATCGTTTCCTGTCTATTTCATTATTTGTTTTCATTTACTGTATTTTATTAAAAGTTCTCAAGGTGCTTCATTTGTGAATCAGTAAAGTCTTTGTCAAAAGAAATGTCAAGCTCCAGGTGCTCAGTTGGTGTCCAGATAAACATCTTGCAGCTCAAAAGTCCAAGGCACATCATTGTTAGCTGGACCTGGAGATGTGGATTTTTAATGCTTTGGCTGGACTCTGTTTGCCTTAAGGTAAATAAGAATGTGTCCCACCTCTCTTAACATGACAGGACCAACCTTGTTACTGTAAATAAACCAATAAGCTTCAGAGCTTTTCAGATTGCTCATCGCTTCGCCATCTGAAGCAACTGTCAACAAAGTAGCTAAGTATGCTAGTAGCTAAACATGCTAGTGTAGGCTACGTTATTTTCGGCCACTTCTTCAAGTCGTCCTCCCACCCCTCAGTAGCTGTAGGTAGCGGTAAAACAATATCTCCACATTTGAGTTGTGATCGTTTGTGTTCCCACATATTTTATGACCTAAAACCTTTGACGAAAACCGTTTAGCGCGCTGCAAAAAGTGCCGGTTCTGACTTGCGGTGGAAGTCGGCCCCATAATTCGCGCAAGGCATCATGGGGGCTAGGAATATTGTGGATATTCTCCGCCATTGTAATTCAATGTGCGTTCGAGCTGACTCTCGTCCCGACGTCACAGACGACGTATGCGGAAATACCAAGATTTCCTGAGGCGACACACAGCGCCAAATTTAAAACCAATTTTAAAGCAAAATTTAATATATTTCTCATTTTGCTATTAAAAACAAACATAGTTGAATGATACAGCATATATATTTTGTGCGATTTTATGCAAATTTCCAACATCATGTCAGTGGACCTTTAATGCTCTAACACTTTACCTGAATTAAACAAAAAATAAATAAACTCTTGTTTTACTGAACTATGTTGCGTAAATTAGTCACGTTTCGTTTTCCTGCCCAGCCCACATGTTTCTGTCTTCAGTCTCCTAGCACAGCTCAAGATATCCACAATTTCTGAAATTATTTTCCTGGGACTCAAAAAAGCAAAAAAAAAAAGAGCCGTTCAGGCCTTTCAGTTTTAATCCCCCCCGCACTCTTGAGACGTCGCTGATGTGTGAAAGTTTATTTTAAAAGCCTTCAGATAGTGGCCAAAGTGGTCAGGGCTGGTCCACTCTCTGTCATAAAATAACGCTTCAGTGGCATGTGGAGGATATGAAAAGCGACACTGTGAATGCAACATGGGGAGTGTGTGTTTGACGTGGTCAGGCGGTCCCAGCCAGGGCACCTGACAAACTTGCCGCCCATGCGGACCCTCTGCAGGACCAAAATGAAAGGGTAAATAAAACCCAGAGGTCCTAATGTGCTCCCAGTGCGCTTGGCTGGACTCATGAGGGGAGAGCTTGGGATGTTTGCCTTTTTGTCCTGCAGGTTGACGGACGCTCTGTTGTGTTTTGCTGGTCCTGGGGGCCAGAGAGGGTGGACCCAGGGGGCTCCAGAGGTCGCCCTCTGAGGTCACAATGTTAGAAAGCAGCAGAGAGAAAGAAACGAAGCAGGGGTGAGATTGGCACCCTGGTTAGCCTCAAATACTTCATCTGAAGTGTGACCAAATGAAGTGGTGGAGATAGTTTCAGATATAAATGTATGGTTTGCTTTGAGTGAATGTAAGTGGTCTTCATGAATGTGGGTGATCTCATCTGTCCTCATCGTGACCTTCACAGCATGACTCCTTGTCCGACACCGAGGACACGCTGCGGTCAGACTCATCGACAAACGGAACAAAAAACACAAACACTGCTCAAACAGACGAGCCAGAGCAGACGGTCCTAGATCCTGAAACTGAATGAAACAAACATTTTAAATATCAAACAGGAAGCCAGTGATGAGAGACTTAACACAGGAAGGACACCACCTCTGTTTCTGGGACTAGGCTGGAGTCTGTCTACAGGACTTGAAGCTGCAGACGGGGCAACAGGGATCATAATCGAACATGGAGTCATGAATGATATTATGATTCAATGTTGTTATCAGATCGGACAGGTCTGAGCTCAGAAAAGTTTCTGAGTTGTAGAAATAATCATTTTTAGCCACAGAGTCAGTTATTAGGTTTTAAACAACCATCAAAAGTGACATCAAAACTCCTGACAGTGGTCTGAAGGTCAGGAGGCAATGATGTCTTTACACTTTATGTTAACTTTTATTTGAACTCTGGAATTGAAAACGTTCAGAACTTTATGCGAGACTACAGTTTTTGTTCACACAGCGATGCTCAATGCTTTAGTTTCTGTTTCTTTTTCAGTTTCCCTCCACTGAACATTCCCTTACAATGACCTAGTTATAGGTGCACTATTGAGAGCCTGCTGACAGGCTGCATCACAGGGTGGTTTGGGAACTGCACCAGTCAGAGCTGGAAAGCACTACAGAGGGTGGTGCAAACAGCAGAGGACACCACTGGTAGCAGTCTCCACACCATCCAGGACATCTACCACAGCCGATGTCTGCGTAAAGCATGCAGAATCATTAAGGACCACACTCACTCAGAACGTCTTCCATCTACTACCCTCAGGCAGATGATACAGGAGTCTGACATCACACACAAAAAGACTAAAGGGCAGTTGTTACCCACAAGCTGTCAGATTGCTGAACTCTTGATAATAATACTGAACTATTTACAATGATGATGTTGTCCGCGTCGTGTCCGACTATGGTGACCCTGGCTAGCTTCTGGCATGTGCTCGTATGTGGCTGGTAAAACCCAACTTCATCAAACATTTGGTCGCTGGTCATGCAGTATAGCTGGCCCGCACTGTTGTAGGTATAGCTGAAGGAGGGTTTAGGTCAGATCTCGCAAATTTGTTGTTTGAGGTCTAACTTGGAAAGGTGAGAGTTTTCAAAGTTTGAGATGCCTTTCTTGACCTTTGAATGCCAAATTGATATTCTTTGACCAACAGTGGTGGGATGTAACCAAGTACAAATACTTTGTTACTGTACTTAAGTACAATTTTGCTGTATCTGTACTTTACTTAAGTAGAATTAAATGTGGGTATTTTTACTGCACTACATTTTACATGAAGTATCTGTACTTTCTACTACACTACATTTGTATAATGTGTTGAGTTACAAGTTACATTCACGTTGCAGTTTTTTGATTTGTCGTTACTGTAGTTTGAATGTAACTGATGTCGAGAGGGGAGTTGGTCCATTTAATCACTGTAAAGTGGACAGGTAACATTAGACCCACCTTCAAGAAGAGCTGGACCAATGACGTATGTTCTAGTGTATACGTTATTGAGGTGGGAGCACCGACAGCATCACTAACACACACAAAATGGATTCCACCGCGGAGAGTCAGCCAGAAGATACACAACACCCATGGCCTTATTGAAAGACTCTTTAAAGATTATTGAAAACTCTTGAAATATTATTGAAAGACTATTGAAATATTATTGAAAGACTATTGAAATATTATTGAAAGACTATTGAAATATTATTGAAAGACTCTTGAAATATTATTGAAAGACTATTGAAATATTATTGAAAGACTATTGAAATATTATTGAAAGACTATTGAAATATTATTGAAAGACTATTGAAAGATTATTGAAAGACTATTGAAATATTATTGAAAGACTATTGAAATATTATTGAAAGACTATCGAAAGATTATTGAAAGACTATCGAAAGATTATTGAAAGAGTTGAAATGATCAGATATTCCTTTGTTCCTTTTTTCTGTCAGACAACTTTTACTTAAATGTGTTTACCGGTACTACAGTTAAAATGACACATTGGTTTTACTTTGTGTTAAATCAAAACTTTCAAAGGTAATCATTCCTCTTTCTTATTTTGCTTAATTACATTTAACTCTGTATGTCATCCCTGAAATTCTGACGCGCAGAATAACAAGTTCAAGTGTGAACTGTGTCACAGAGTAAACACAATGAAAACATGTATTATCTGCAGCATTTATCATTAAAATGACTCAACACTATTAATGTATTACAGATAATATACATACAGTAGCACACTTAATGATATTGTAGACCATTTTATTAGTTAATACTGTACATTCAGCAAGTACTTCTACTTTAATACTTTAAGTATTTTTAAAAGCAAGTACTTATTTACTTTTACTTAAGTAAAAACATTAATATGGTACTTTTACTTTTACTAGAGTACATTGTTGTCTGTTTATTTGCACTTTTACTTAAGTACAGTGTTTGAGTACTTTCTCCCCCACTGTTGACCAATTGACAGTAACATTGCACCAAACCACGTGTGACACCTAATGTGTTTATTGCTGTTGAACTATGTGGCTGTATCATGTATTTATCTACCCTTATCATCATAATTTATCTCTGTCACTCACTACCTGTGCAATAACCTGTCACACAACCTGTGTATGTTAAGTGCAATATACAGTATATCGTGCATTTTAGATTATATTACTACCTGTGAATTACTTATTCATACTAATTCATCCTACTTGCACCGTTATTTCTACCATGTTGTTGTTTACTTTTTTTTTTCTTTTGGACCTTGTAAATATTACATTTACTTTTTCACATTTTGGTACTTTATTTTGTACCCTTATTGCATGCTTTAGTATTTCTTGTTTGTTCTTTGTTGTTTTAGCAAGTCAAATCGGTTCTTCTCATCCTGAATGTTTCATTGTACTGATGACCTTGTATTAATGTGCATATGACAAATAAAATAATTTGAACTTGAATTTGATGTCTAACATTTTGTCAGTCAAGGACCTGAGGAGAACTTTGACACCGAATACCTTTTCAGTATGGTTTGGGTCATCTTGACCCAGGCCAGGAATCCCCTCACAATGTGTTTCTTCAGAACCATGTGGTTAAGGTATGAAAAGCCAATCTGACATCATTAACTGAGTGATTAATCCTTAATCTGTGATTGTGAGAGCAGGAGACTGTATGTAGTTCAGTTTTGATATGAGTTGCTTTAGACATGTCCAAATGCAGTCACAAGCATGGTCTTCCGTTCCTGATCATACTGTTTCACCCCTCCATGTTTGTCTATTTACAGGTAGTCCCCGATTTACGAGCGCTCTGATCTACGAGGTTCCAGACTTACGAGCTGGCGAATTTTTGGAAAAAACGCAAAAAATACTGAGTTTTCATGTGTTTTTTCACCACAGTTCGTTAGCTAAACATGTGGACACACGTTTCCGATCATTTTTATGCACTCATAAGCAGTTTTTTGATGAAAAACGAGTGTTTGTAGTCGCGCTAGCGAAACCGTTCCAATTTACGAGCGAAATTCCGGACTTACGAGAGACATGGCAACCGTTCCGAAATACGAGATTTCCGGTTTACGAGCGCCTCGTTGTAACGGATCTCGCTCGTAAATCGGGGACTACCTGTAATAAGCTTTTTCCCAATGGATGGAGGGAGAAAAAGCTGAAATGATGACAATATGTCAGATGCATGGGACATTGGGTCTTGGAATAATCTAAATAATATTTTCCACCGCTCCTGCAACTTACTAAAGAAATGAGGACCAACTGATGGCATTGTTTTATTTTATGTCTCCTTTGCTGCCTGCTCCTTTCCGTCAGAGTCATCTTCATCAGAGGAGCTGGTTTCCTCCACGTTTTATTGCTCTGATACACACTTATTCACACCACTACCTGCTTTCTCAGTTTGGAAGATCATGGAAATCTGTCAGATCCAGGCCTCTTGTGGACTTTAAAACTTTATGAAGGTAGGGTCACAGGACTGTACATTGCAGGTGCAGATCTTGTGTCTGTTTCAAAGTCTCCCATACTCTACATCCACAGCATGGGGCACATAAGGCACAGAGATTGTAGAGGTCAGAGGGGGCCTTGACACAAACAGGAAGTCTGCATCTATAATGTAAGGAGATCATTTGCGCTGTATGATCACTCCTATGCAGTTTTAATTTTTCAGTTTTGAGATTCCCCACATTCAGTTAGAGACGGGCGGGTGTCTGTTTCTGCAGGAATGGGCAGATGTGAAGAGAACACAGACAGAATCCCTGAAACCACCATTTTCATTACCGTAGTTTGACCCACACGCCTGGATCTAAAATACATTTTAATACTGCAGACGAGTCAATTTTGACCTGCAATAACCTCAGGGTACAAAAGGTTGCACCAACAAATATCTTAACTTTTGTGTGTTTTGGCTCACTAAGAAAAGTTTCATTAAATTGTGGTGTAAAGAGTGTTTAAGGTATTTTTAGTACTGTCAGCAGTCAAGATGTGTCATTGTTTGACCCAAACAGTGTCTGACCATGCCAGGTCTGCCATCTTAATCTAGTAATTAAACAAAAACCTAACAGAGTTTTTTTTTCTGTAAAAGTGGACCGTGTTTAGTCCCAGTCCTTAGTAATGGTCTTTAACACTGTCTGTCCCGACTGAATGCACACAGTTTATTCTGAATAATTCAAAACGGACAAAGATAATAAATATCAAATATCTGATGTTTTGTTAAACTGAAAGAAAAAAAATCCCACAAAATGCAGCGTATGGGAAGTCAGACATGAAAACATAAAGATGCATCTGGGTTAAAATAATTCACATGAAAAGCGTCTGGTCTGAGAAAAATAAAATCCAAATGGAGTGACAGCGAGAGAGACGGGATTAAAACTCAGAACAAGCCAACTGTTGTTGGGAAGAAGACACCCACAGATAACTTTCTGAATGACTGCTTACGCTTCTCCTTTTCTCTTCCCATCCTGAGAGAAGAGGGACTAACGAGACGCACATTTTACATTGAAAACTGTTATTGTTTCCCCCCACCACCCCTCCTAATCTGGCCCACCATCTGAGAGGAGGGCTGAGAGGAGAGCGCAGGGCTTTAAATGGGAGGATGACGGCCAATTTTGGGACGGGGCTGGGGGGGGTGTTACGAAGGGGATCAGTTGGGAAGTGTAGAATGGATGTTTCTTTTTCGCCTTGGGGGGAAACTTTGTGTTTGACTGTTGATTGTATCTGTCTTTCAGTGGCCTGATCCCAGTGGGCTGATGCCTCTATATATGTGTCCCTGTGTGTGTGCGAGACAGAGAGACCGATGGTGGGATCCACTCTTCTTCTTTCCTACAGCTGCAGCTCAGCGGATTAGCCGTCATCCACAAGGCAACATTACACAAGTAGCCTTTGAACAAAAGTCATGGATACTATTAATGATATGGTAATCCGTAATGGAGCTACCTCCCAGTAGTGATTATACTGACATGGGAAGAATGTCCAAGAGTCCGGGACGCAACAACCCAAACAACACTGTGGCTATTGTTGCCAGGCCTGGTCTGAGGCCTGCACCTACACACACAGTGCACTCTGCGTTCGACAGCCTTCCCTCAGCACAGATCAGCCAATGAATAAAAATGAAAACCCAGAAATGGATGGACATGGAGAGAGGGAGGGAATGTTTGGGAGCAGAGGGCAGGAAAAACAAAGTGCATTGGCCAGGATCAGCTGGGGATTTCTTCCTCTTTGGTTCCCACACACTGGAAGCTCCTCATCTCTTCCACGCCTGGTCCATCCAGGGACAGAAAGACAGAGGGAGGACCACACAAACACTGAATGATTTCATGATTTATTCTGGGATGGTGGTGCAACGGATAATAAGAGTTGAGCCGGTGTCTGTGTGGTGGGAGTGTTGGCAATGGAGGAGGAGACGGTTTGTTTGTGTAAAAGTTTTCTGTTGGACCGGCTGGCTCACAGCAGGAGCGATTAACCCTAAAAACGTTTCCTTTTTCCAATCCAGCTTTTACCGTACACTCCCATTACTGACCCACTGATGTCTATGCATGTTCTAACACTGAGAGAATTGTAGTGGGCCTAAAACACGTGCATGTGGAAGTGGAAGACATTATAAAACTCTGATAAATGCCTATTTTAAACAACTCTTTATTTAATAACACCTTAATACAGTACATATAAAAAGCATAGGGTGAATGTGAGATCTGAAAAAGTTGGTTAATTTTGTAAATATGATTGTTGTAAATAGTCTTATTTATGCAGCAGAGTACATCCAATGTCCCCGATTATATTGTTTATCCCCTGGAAGGTCCTTTAACTTTATGATGGTTAGCTCTCCTTAGCAGAAAATCAGCCACATTATTTAATGCTAGAAATACTAAAGATTAAAAATACTTTTTTCTACAATAAACTAGTTCATTTTTAGTGATACCTCAACCTGAAATAAAAACAGGAAATCTAATCACTTTTTAACCATTGTATTTCTTAAAGGGATTTTTGTTTCAGAAAAACTTCATGAAAAAAATAAAATAAAAAAGACGTAATATTTATTTAATGGCAATTTTTGAAGAAAAAAATAAAAAGAGAGTTTACCCCATTAGTACCGAAAGCGTAGAAGTATTTTTTTGACAAGTTTTTAAAAACTTCAACCCAAAGTTTTGTAAAAACCATCCAGCCCTCAGTCCAGGTAGCCAAAAATACACACACATATAAGGGAGTTGTGGTACAGAGGTCAGAGAAGGTGGGCCTGTGGTCGGAAAATCGCTGGTTCAACTCTCGGTACTGAAAATATTAAAATGCGGGTGGGATATTGAAGCACCCATGCCTGTTTCCTCCCTCATTTGCCCCACTCTGGACCCATGAGCAAGGCCCTTAACCCCCATCATCTTCTCCCTCAGCGCTCTAAATGGCAGTTCTCTGCTCCACACAGAGGGGTCTGGTAGCTTTGTGGTCTGTGTGGTTGTGTCAGGAAAGGCATCCATCGTAAAAATAATTCCCAAGTCTTCATGTGACTCAGTTCGCTGTTGTGACCCCTTAAGAGAGGAGCAGCCAAAAGAAGAAGAAGAAGAAGAAAAAAAATATATATATACAGTACAGTATATATATATATTTTTTTTTCCAAAGCTCTACTTGAATACGATGCCAGTTTTTGTTTCGTTTTTTTTTTTTTTTAAGTGGATCCACTACCGCTGGAGTTCAGTACATCTGCTACTGACGCCAATTAATGTCAGACCAACAGGAGTCAGCTGTTCTGAGCCGTGGAGCACCCCATTCGTCAGCGTAGAACTGCTTTTTCATACTAAATCTTTAATTTTTTTTTTTTTTGGGAAAATTTATTCATTTCATTTAAAAACATGACAATTATACATACAATAACAAAAAGTAAATAAAATTAAATGAAAGGTGGCAGAAGAAGAACTAGTCTTATGAAAACTGCCCCTTTTTACTCAATTCTAATGTAAATCAAATTATATATATAAAAAACTTAATTCACAAAGACAATAATAATCTAGCTAGATTAAAAACATAAAAACTCAAACATCTTAATCAAATCAGACAACAACTTAAGTAGATATATGTATTAACGATTCCCATATTCTTCCAAGAAACTCGTCTTTATCAGTCTCTTAAATGTACACAGTGATCTGGCATTCTAATAATAATAATAATAATAATAATAATAATAATAATAATAATGAATTCAATTTATAACGCACTTTTCATTAATGAAAATCTCAAAGTGCTACAAGGTGCAACAGAATTAAATGTCAATAAAACAAATAATAAAACAAATAAAATCAATAACAGTATCAGCTAAGATCAAAAGTAGAATCATGAGGAGGTAGAGTATGCTCGGTTGAAAAGAAAGGTCTTCATGCCGCTCTTAACAGTATCTTCCAAACCATTCCACAATCCTATTCCCTGAATTATTGTGGATCGTTCCTTCAAACTAGTACTAAAATAAGGCTTCACAAACATCTCAATTCCTTTAAGAAAATATACACTCTCTCTTTTAACAAAATGTGTTTGAATATTGTCAGGCAACATGCCTTTATGTGCCTTATACATAAGCAACAAAATGTTATAATTAACCAAATCATAGAACTTCAAAATTTTCAGTTGATAAAATAAAGTAGTCGACGGATATCTATAGTTTTTTTCATAATAATTCGTACAGCTCTTTTCTGTAAAATGAACAAAGGATTAGTTATAGTTTTACATGCTTTACCCCAGACTTCTATACAGTACACCAAATAAGGAACAACTCTTGCATTATACAACATAAACATTGCCTTATCAGTGAATAACTCTCTTACTTTATACAGTACAGAACTGCTATTGATCTGGATATTTTTGTTCTCAAATTGTTTATGTGAGGTCTCCAAGTTAATTTCTCATCAATAATAACACCCAAAAATTTCACCTCACTAACTCTACAAATTTCAGTTCCGTCTACCAAAAATGGAGTGTGAACATCAGTTTTTCTGTTGC